>CM046354.1:3610815-3829805 GCA_025403435.1 Artocarpus heterophyllus
TTGTACCTGATCAGTTTACTTTTAGCAGTGTTTTGTCGGCTTGTGCAGAGTTAGATTTCTTGTGGTTTGGAAAGCAATTGCATTCTCAGGTTATACGGCGTGGATTGGATTTAAATCATTGTGTTGGTTGTTGTCTGGTGGACATGTATGCGAAATGTGGAGGTAATGGATCGATGGATAAGTCAAGGAAGGTGTTTGATCGGATGGATAATCGTAATGTTATGTCTTGGACTGCACTTATCACTGGATATGTACGGAATGGTGATCAGAATCATGATGCTTTAAAACTCTTTTGTGAAATGATCTCCGATCAAGTTCGACCAAATCATTTCACGTTTTCTAGTGTTCTTAAGGCAAGTGCAAATCTTTCGGATTTGAGTATGGGTAAACAAGTTCACTCACTTGCGATGAAAGTAGGCCTTGCATCTGTCAACTGTGTCGGAAACTCACTCATTAACATGTATGCAGAATCTGGGGAGATGGAAGATTCCCGTGAAGCTTTTGACATCCTCTTTGATAAGAATTTGGTTTCGTACAACACGATTGTTGACATGTATGCCAAAAATTTAGATTTCAAAGAAGCATTTGATCTTTTCCATGAAATCGATGATGTGGGCTTTGGAGCAAGCGCTTACGTATTTTCTAGTCTCTTGAGTGGAGCTGCTAACATTGGTGCAATTGGTAAGGGGGAGCAAATTCATGCTCGGATAATAAAATCAGGATTTGGCTCAAATCAATGCGTCTCTAACACTTTGGTTTCCATGTATTCTAGGTGTGGAAACGTAGAAGCTGCTTTTCGAGTCTTCAGTGAGATGGCGGATTGGAATATTGTGTCTTGGAGTTCAATAATTACAGGATTTTCAAAACATGGATATGCGGAGAGGGCCTTGTCAATGTTCCACGAAATGCTGGAGTCCGGTATAAGACCAAACGAGATTACCTATACTGCTGTTTTATCAGCTTGTAGCCATGGCGGTTTGGTATCCGAGGGATGGAAACACTTTAACACAATGTACCCCAAACATGGCATAGTCCCAAGAATGGAACATTATGCATGTATGGTTGACCTGTTAGGTCGATCAGGATTACTTTCGGACGCCCTTGAGTTTATCAACTCAATGCCTTTCATTGCTGATGCACTAATCTGGCGCACATTTCTTGGAGCTTGTCGAGTTCATGGGAACATAGAGCTCGCAAAACATGCTGCAAACATGACTCTGGAGCAGGACCCATATGATCCTGCAGCATTTGTTTTGCTAGCTAACTTGCACGCTTCCATGAATCAATGGGAAGAGGTGGCTAAACTAAGAAAGAAGATGAAAGAGCGAAACTTGATTAAAGAAGCTGGTTCAAGCTGGATAGAGGTTGAGAACAAGGTGTACAAGTTTCATGTTGGGGATACTTCACACCCAAAGGCTAGTAAGATTTATGATGAACTTGACAGATTGGTCTCGAAAATAAAGGAGTTGGGCTATGTCCCAAATACAGATTTTGTGCTTCATGATGTGGACGAAGAGCAAAAGGAGCAATATTTGCTTCAACACAGTGAGAAAATAGCAGTGGCTTTTGGGGTTATTAACACGTCAAGATCAAAACCCATCAGAATATTTAAGAATCTCCGTATTTGTGGGGACTGTCACACTGCAATCAAGTACATTTCGATGGCCACGGGGAGAGAAATAGTGGTGAGGGATTCAAACAGGTTTCATCACATCAAGAATGGGAAATGTTCCTGCAATGATTACTGGTAATAATGTAATTGGGTTGAAAATGAAGTGCTAACCACAGAATAATCTTCAAGATGCTTCACAACTCTAAAATTCTAGCGAGCAGTTCTGTTGAACCCTGCAGTTATGTTCTCACCAAACACAAGTGGCTCTGTAAAGTTGAAAAAAATATCCAAGTATATTTCAATTCTGGCATGAAAAATTCTTTTTATTTTCTGTGCGGTTATAATTTGTTACTTATAAAATTGTAAGTTTCAGTTTAATATATTGTATATTTTTTAAAATTAAATCTTATTATTTCATTAATAATAAAGTTATAACCTTTGGTGAGTTAAATAAGGTTCCTCTTCTGCATTCCTTTTCAAAATTTATTAATTCTTAAACATGAAGCCTTAAACTACTTGTCACTTGATGTTATATTCTCGCTGTTGAGGGTGAGCACGGCGCCACCACCGAGGAAATAAACTTCGGTGGTCGGTTCATAAGCTCGGCAGAACTCCGGTAAGCTTGCTTCAACCCCCGACGCGACGCACGCCCCTCCCGAGGTGCCTTTCGAGGGCCCCCGAGGCTGCACGTCACGAAGGCTGCCACCTCGGAATATACACTAGCTCGGGTCGGGTGATTCTTACTCGCAAGCAGGCTGCCACTCGCCATTATAGGCCAACACGAGGCAGTTAACTCACCGTCCGATGGAGTCCAATCCGTCGGACGAGGGGCACGACACTTGTCATCTACTGCTTGACACACCTTGATGTGACATCCGGGTCGTGGGTAAAACCCACCTTACACCCGATCTAAGTGGTGGCCTATAAATAGGATACATTTATGGCATTCTAGAAGGAGATTCTTCCTTCCCACCTAATTGGTTACCGCCCTCTGCCGAGCAAACCCTGTCTTGAGCATCGGAGAGCCCTTGTCTGTCGACTAACCTTTCTATTGCCTCCGAAGCGTCCCTCCTCTCGTTGCAGGTACGTCCGATCGGGCAGAGGCGGATCGAAGTAGAGTCGGACTGTGCGCAGCCGCACGTGGTGTTGATCCGACGCCGGATCACGGTAAGCATCAACATTTTGGCGCTAGAAGGAGGGCGCCTACGCCTTCACACAAACGTAAGCTACATCACCTCTAACGCCCGAGATGACGACTCGAGGAAACGTTAGAGATGATATAGCCCGACAGGAGGGGTCGAGCGATGCAAGGAATAGGCAACCGAACACGGACAAGCCTAGGGGCCGTCCCCGGACCGTGCAGTCCCGGTCCGAGGGGCAAGGAAGCACAGCCAGGGCTGAGCCAACGGATGCCCCGGTCGCTTAGGATTCGATCTGGGAACTCACGAACGCAGTCCGGATCCTAATGCAACAGCTCGCGCAGCAGGCTCAGCGACAAGCTGCACCAGCTCTGCCGCCCCCGGCCCAAGTTGACCAGACTGAAGGTCGGATAGAGCGAAGCGCAGCCGACCATGAAGAAGCCCACTCCGAGCGGCCTGGAGGATCCACCTGTGGCATCTCGGCCAATAACATGTTGGTCCAAAAAGGTCGTCTTGGACGCCAAGCAGCTCGTGCTCCTTCGCCACAAGGTTCTCGAGCCTCGGTATTTGACAGGCTCGAATCTCGGGGAGCAAACCAGAACCGCCAGCCTGGAGCTGGAGGCTGTGCCGAGGGCAGAGTACCTTATCGGGTCGAACTGCCTGAGGACACTAACAGCCGTTAGTTTCGGGCATTGTAACACCAGATCGACGAGATTTAGAATTGTTGATTTGGCCTAGACGAGACGGGAGCCCAGGATCCACCCTTCTCAAATAACATAATGGGGCCCCTATGCCGCCAAAGTTCAAGGTACCGCAAATTAAGTCCTACGACGGGACCACGGACGCTGATGAGCATGTTGAACTCTTCCGAAGGCACATGCTGCTGCAGAACGCCAGCGACGCAGCGATATGTAAAGCTTTTTCACTCACACTTATAGGCCTTGCTCGGTAGTGGTTCCGATGACTCAAACCCTCATCTATTTCTTCCTCTCGACAACTGGTCGATGCCTTCTCTTTAGCATTTTTTACAACGAAAACACAGAGGAAAGAAATTAAATACCTGTATGCTGTCAAATAAGGAGACGGCAATGTCAGAGATTATATCAATCGGTTCTCCCGGGCAGCTCTCGAGGTCAAGCACGTCGAAGACGAGACCCTCAAGCATATTTTTGTAGGAGGTCTCCAAGACGAAAAGCTGACCTAGTCGCTGGCCTTCGAATAGCCGAGCACATTTTCTCAAATGCTCGGGTATGCCCAGAGATATGCCGACGCTACCGTATACATGAAAAGTCGTAGGGAAGAAGCCGGCCCAAGCGGAACAAAGAAGGATAAGAAACAGAAGAAAGCGCCGGAACAAAGCAATGTCGAGTAGAGCAAGAAAGAGAAGAAAACCGAGAAGCCAAAGGGGCTGACCGGTAAATTTCAAAGCTACACACCGTTAATGGCAACCATCAACGAGGTGCTCGCCCAAGTAAGTAGCGAGAATTTGTTAACACCACCACCCAAGCTCCAAGGAAGCAAGGTGAAGCGAAATCAATCTAGGTTTTGCGAATTCCACAAGGATATGGGGCATAGCACTCACGAATGCATCCAACTGAAGGACCAAATCGAAAGGCTGGTCCGAGAAGGCCATTTGCAAGAGTTTGTTGAGTGGGTTATAACCCTGAGGTCCACCTCGGGAAGGAATGATTTGTCGAGTCGAGACGTACAGAACCGTCACAGAGCCGATGCTGGGAACACCTCGGATCCCCCGTACATCGTTCACATGATATTCGGTGGGCCTGTTGCCGGGGACACGTTGAGCGGACGATGGTCGTATGTTAGAAAAACTCGGCTGATCGAGCGAGGTGAATTCATAAACATATCCGAGCATATCAACAAGATATGTCGCTAAGAGGACACCCCAATTACGTTTACCGAGGAGGAAGCAGACCAATTAATAAACCCGCACAATGATGCCCTAGTGTGCCAACTGCCCATCGCCAATAACATAGTACAGTGTGTTCTAATTGACAACGGCAGCTCAGCCAACATCCTCTTCAAGCAAGCCGTTGACAAATTGAAGATAAGCAATGCCCATTTGGTCCCAGTTCGGACCCCACTTTATGGCTTCATGGGAGAATGTGTACGATCTATTGGGAATGTCGGCTTACCTGTGACCTTTGGAGAAGGAGCAGCTCAGATTACTCGGGTTGTTGACTTTTTGGTCGTCGACAAACCCTCCCAATACAACATCATCATCGGCCGCCCAACACTGAACGCCCTGAAGGTGATAGTCTCTACGTATCACCTTGCCATGAAATTCCCTACGGATGGCGGTGTCGGAGTGGTCCGTTCATCCTAGAGTGATTCCCAAGCTTGTTACGCCAGTGCCGTAAGAGCAGCAACAGCTCTGCACCGAGGCGTCTCGGCCATCTACTTGGTTGACGAATCGGATCTCTCTACCTACCCGACACCCAAGATGTTGGCAGACTTAGACCCCAAATTGCTCGAGGAAGAGGTAAGAGCCACTCAGGTTGAAGATTTGGTGATGTTCTCCCTAGACCCTGAGAGGCCTGAACATACTGTTCAACTTAGATCGCAGCTGAAACCTGAGATCCAGGCCGACCTGGAAAGGCTCCTTACCGAATATCGAGACATTTTTGTGTGGTCTCATGAGGACATGTCTGGTATTGACTCGAGCATCGTTAGCCATCGGCTCAATGTCCAATCTAGTCACAGGCCGGTGATATAGAATAGAAGGGCTTTTAACCCGGAGAGGTATGATGCAATAAACGAGGAAGTCCAGAAGCTCCTCAAGGCTGGATTCATCAAAGAAGTTAAATACCCAAAATGGTTAGCAAATGTTGTCCTCGTCAAAAAGGTGAATGGTAAATGGCGGGTCTGCATTAACTATACTGATCTCAATAAGGCCTGTCCGAAGGATTGCTTTCCACTTCCTTGGATAGATCAGCTCGTCAATGCCACTGCCGGCCATGAGCTTCTTAGCTTTATGGACGCGTACTCCAGGTACAATCAGATAAAGATGGCCGAGGAAGACCAAGTGAAAACCGCCTTCGTTACCAACCAGGGCTTATACTGCTACGTGGTGATGCCTTTCGGCCTGAAGAACGCCGGAGCTACATACCAACACCTTGTCAATAAGATGTTTGCTTGGTTGATCAGGAAAACTATGGAGGTCTGCGTGGACGACATGTTGGTAAAGTCTGTCTGAGCAAGGACCACATGGCCTACATCCGAGCAAGCTTCGACATTCTCCGAGAATATGTGATGAAACTCAACCCAACAAAGTGTGCGTTCGATGTCAGCTCGGGCAAGTTCCTCAGATTTTTGGTTAATCAACAAGGCATCGAGGTCAACCCGGCAAAGACCCAAGCAATTATCGATATGCATTCTCCTCGGACAACGAAAGACGTACAACGGTTCATTGGCATGGTGGCAGCCCTATCAAGGTTTGTCTCCTGGGCTACTGACAAGTGCCACCCATTTTTTAAGGCACTCAAATTTCACTTTCATTCGTCGGTTGCTTCCAGTTGAGAACAGCTTCTACTTTAGCAGGATCAACCATAATCCCTTCCTTCGATATAACATGCCCCAAGAAAGACACTTTATCATGCCAAAACTTGGACTTGGAGAACTTTGCATATAGCTGGTGTCTTCTTAAAGTCTCCAGCACAATCCTTAAATGCTCCTCATGTTCTTCTTGATTCTTTAAATAGACAAGAATATCATCGATAAACACAACAACAAATTTATCGAGTAAATCCTTGAATACCCGATTCATCAAATCCATAAAAGCCGCAGGTACATTCATCAGACCGAAAGGCATGACCACAAATTCATAGTGACCATACCTCGACCTGAAGGCAGTCTTGAGGATATCTCCTTCTTTAACCTTCAGCTGGTGAGAACCTGACCGTAGATCAATCTTTGAAAACACAGATGCACCCTTAAGCTGATCAAACAAATCATCGATTCGAGGCAACGGGTACTTGTTCTTGATTGTCACCTTGTTCAACTCTCTATAGTCGATACAGAGTCTCATAGAGCCATCTTTCTTCTTTACAAACAAAACCGGAACTCCCCATGGTGAGTAGCTCGGCCTGACAAAGCCTTTGTCAAGTAGCTCCTTTAATTATATGTGAAGCTCTTTTAACTCTGCTAGGGCCATTCTGTAAGGTGCTTTTGAGATCGGGTCGGTGCCTGGAGCGAGCTCAATCTCGAATTCGACTTCTCTTTCTGGCGGTAGACTTGTCAGATCATCAGGAAACACTTATGCATATTCATGAACTACAGGCACATCTTCAATTCTTATCTTTTCTTCTTAGCTTTTGTCTATAATGTTCGCTAGATAGCCCATGCAGCTACTTGCTAATAACTTCCTTGCTTTCATTGCAGATAAAAACATGTTAGGTTTCTTTCTGGACTCTCCCACATAAACGAATTTATGATCACCTTCTGGATGGAAGATCACCTTTCGTTTCTGGCATTCAATAGAAGCATTATACTTGCTTAGGAAATTCATCCCAAGAATCATATTGTAATCATGCATGTCGATCACAATAAGGTCGATGAAAAGTTTCCTATCAAAAATCCATAGGGGTACTATACGCAGACAGTGCGTAGATAATATCACTTCCCCAGATAGTAGTGTCGTAGTGAATCCCTGTCTCATAAGCTCTGAACGAACCTCTAACTTTTTAACAAATGATGTGGATATAAAAGAATGAGCAGCACCTGTATCAAAGAGAACATAAGCATCATTAGATAAACTTGTTATCTGACCTATGACCACATTGGAGGCTTCAGCAGCCACTTGTTCTTTCGTCATGGCATATATGTTGGTGGGGCTTCAAGTCTCCCTTGACTAATAAGTGGCCCTTCAAGGGTAGCTTGCATCTGATGTAGCTGGGCTTGAGGAGGAGCTCTCTAAGGGGCATTGACGTTCATCAGTTTGGGACAGTTCTTGACAAAGTGGTCTTCACACCAACAAATAAAACATTGGTTTGTCTCCAAGCGGCATTCCCCTGGATGTTTCTTTTCACATTTGGCACATAGTTGAAACTGCTTGTTATTATTATTGGGCTGACCATCATTATGTCATTTGTTGTCTTGGCCCTGCTGATTTTGAGTATTACCCTTTCTCTTGTTATTCCTCCAGTTTTGGTTATTGTTGTTGTTGTTGTTGTTGTTGTTCTTGTTGTTGTTGTTGTTCCTGTATGGAGGGCGGTTCTGATTGTTTGCATTATTGGCTTGTTGGCCCGACTGAGGCTGGTTCCTTCTTAGTTTGGACAAGTGGAATTCCGCACGTTGGGCTCTCATGACAACCTGCTCTTGAGTCCTAGGTGGACTTGCCCCATCAACGATAGCAGCAATTTTAGGCCTGAGGACCTTGATCAGCTTTCTGACCTTTTCATTTTCATCCATAACCATTCCTAGGCATAGGCGAGCAAGCTGGTCAAACTTTGTCACCACATCAGTAACTGACATATCCCCTTGGCGCAAGCTCTCGAACTCCTCATAATGCTTCCTTGTGATATTCATATGGAAGAACTTCATGTTGAACTCATGAACAAAGCCTTCCCATGACATCTCTTCAACATTCTTGCTCTGTTCGATGCCGTCCCACCAAATTCTAGCCTCTATGGTGAGGCAGTATGAGGCACAGAGGACCTTCTCATTTGTCCGTGAAATCCATGAGTCTTAAGGTGGCTTCAATCGTCTTCAACCATCCTTGTGCGACTAACGGGTCCTTTGAACCCTCGAAGTCTGCTGGCGTAACCCTCTTCCATCTGACTAGAAGAGGTTCTTGATAGGTCGCTCTTGGTTCAGCAGTAGGAAGTAGGACTTCATTAACTGGTGGCTGCGGATGAGGAGGAGGCACGTCATTGCCTCGTCGATCGTCATTCAGGCCGTTGGCCCTTAACGCAACAATTTCTCTTCTTTGATCCTCAAGTTGCCTCTGCAGCTCAACGATCATGGTCATAAGTCTTTCGTTGGTCTGGGTGCGCGTTTGCATTCTTCTGTGGCCGTCCATCGTTAATTCTCCTAAAAGAGTTAGGAACTTAGAAATAATCCTCTAATATGAGACAGGTTTTCACTACTAGAACATTAATCGTTAAACATCTAAACCTTAATCTTATCATCATACTTGCATCAAAACATCTAACTTTAAAACATACTTACTTGGAGAACTTGGATTGACGTGTGGCGATATGAATTGTAATCGAAAATTCGCTCTGATGCCAAAGCCTGTAACGCCCCCCTTACGGACGTCACAGATGTCGTTATATTCATACATTACATACTTATTTGAACTTTTAAATGTAAACTTAGTTAAGGAAAACGTAACCAGGATCCATACATACATTTTTTTTAACAACATTCAGTGACTTAATCCATACCATAATTAATTCAATTACACCTTAAATTAATCATAAACTTGCTTTAATAAAATAAATATACCAAATTGTAAAATCATAACTCATATCACATGACATCGTTTATAAACTATTTGTTCCCACAGTTCGGCAGGCCGAACTTGGGACTTCGGCAGGCCGAATTGAATATGGTCGGCAAGCCAGAATTCATCAACCGGCAGGCCGGCAGAGGCTCTGTAAAACAAGGTTTAAAAACTTCCAAAATTCGATAGGCCGAAAATGAGATCGGCAAGCCGATCTTACTTTCATCGGCATGACGACCAATAATGTTCGACAGGCCGACAGATTCAAAAATTTTTAAAAAAACTTAATTTAAGTCAAATTCAACTTTTCAAAAATGCAGAAGATCAAATTCTCTAAAATGATAAAATAAAATATTAAAACATAGTTCTTGTATTCTTTAAAACTTATCATAAAAATATGTTCAAATATTAAACCATAACTTAAATCATAAAATTTGCTTCATTGGTGTTCTTCCGGTTACAATTCATCTTCTTTATGCTCACACGCCTTCCAATGTCCTTCGCCTAATCCATGACTTTCTTACCCTTATCTGCAACATGACATAAACTTGAATAAACTAAAGCTTAGTAAGTACATATAATTCTCACAATTTTAAAACATTTCATAAACATCATCATCATCATATCATAATTGTGCATTAAGCACATTTTCATAGAAACATATCTTTCATTACTTGACCATATTCAAACTTATTCCATTTTATCTTAAGGGCCCAAATGTTACACTATAAACATCATTGTAGGCGCGCCGTCATGAGAGGAAAATGGTAGCTAATCCTAAACCAAACATGACATCATAACATATCATATCATAACATTGGTTTGTAACACTTATTAGGTGATACATATATACTTAACTTTCATGCTTTAAAATTTGCCATAATCAAACATGCATAACTTTAAATCATAAAAATCTTTCATAAGAAACCTTTTAAGGAAATTATCATAAAATCATCATAATTATCATCATGATCATAATGTAAGACTTAAAAACATAAACATAAACAGGGTAAAGTTAAAACATAAAATCATCATAATTATCATCATGATCATGATCATGATCATAATGATAATTATGATCATAATTATCATAATGACCTACATGGATTTAAGACTTAAAAACTTTATATTCACACATACTATAGACACCATACTTAACAGGGTAAAGTTAAAACATAAACACATTACCATAATTTTTCTTTAGTCATAAAAATTACATTAGGTATCTAAAAAAAAACAACCCATACATTTCAAACATGAAATCTACCAACAATAATAATAAGGTAGTGAGTAATCTTTTAAATACATTTTCTAACAATTAAAATACATATATTTTCATTTTAAAATTCATACTAACATCTTAATATCATAAAATTATTTCATCATCAATAAAATCATTTAAACATTTAAAACATTACATAAAACGAAAGTCCAAAATTAACATTGTTAAAACAGTTTTCTTGACCTAATCTAAAAGAAATTTCATAACATATAATTCACTCATCAAAACATTACAAGACTTTGCAGTCCATAACATAACATATACATGAACATTCTCACTAAATTTCGTAGCAAACAAAGCACATTTACCCCTTGAACGAACATAACATTTTCATGCATCATAGCCAAACAGCAATGTTTTACTGTGAGTGGTAGAGAATAGAAAATTCATAACTTAATTTAGAAAATTTGAAATGACTTGAAACTTGAAAGAACATTAACATAACACACATATGAACATCATATTAAACATTTAGAACAAAATACATTACCTAGACAAAGATACTGCAGACAAATTGAGGAAGAGAAATGCTTTTTAGAAACACCAAAAGAAATGAGTTCTTACCTTAAAAATTTCCTCTCAAAATCCCTTAATTCAACCAACAAAATTATCAATTTTTCTTTCAAATATTCTCAGGAAAAGAAGGAGAAGAAGGAGAGGAGAAAACGTGAGGTAAAGAGAGAAAGTGAAAAAGAAAGGAAACGTCTGAGAGAGAAAATAAAATTATCATGAAAAGGAAAAAAAATAACATACATGAGAATGCTTATCTTTACCGTTATTATCAGAAATTTTCTAATTAAATGATGGCTAATTGGCATGGAGGAAGGAGAGACAAGGGAAAGTCTACAAATCATTCATCACTTACCATGTTTTGCCCTTTAAAAATAGGAAACCATTTAAAACAATACCATTCAATGCGAAGTCAAACAATTTCTTTCCTTAAATGATAAAATTATTCCATAATTACTCCAATTATTCACATTAAACCACCCAATCAATGTAATTAACTCAATCATAAATTTGGAGAGAATTCTGCTGACTGCTCGTCAGCTGTCATCGGCCTGCCGATTCCATAAAGTTCGGCTTGTTGATGGTTTCCATTGGCTTGTCAAACTTGAAAGTCCGGCTTGTCGAACTGTCCTTAAAATACCATACATTATAGCATTCAGGTCATCATTTCATCATAAATAAACATACATTAAAATAAACATGAACACTTGAGCACTTCGATTCCATGCGATCATCACCTGTCATAACTCTTGGAATAAATAGTTAGTAACATTAAGATCATAAATCATAACATATAACATAAATTATTAATAAAATTTACTTAATGTCGTTACTAACTTAACATGATCTGTTACATCAAAATTGGTGGGTGTTACAGTCCGCTTACACTTCCTCCCGGTCTCAACGGTCTTGCCCTTTTGCTTCCTTAGGCTCTCCATCAGAGCCCGTCTACTAGTGAGGGAGCTTGGTGCCGACGACATCTCTGCACAATGAAACCTCAAAGTAAAAATGAGGTTGGCAAAAAAGAAGAGGGGAAAACAAATAAAACTCGGGGCTGACCTCCGATCCAGAGCTGGCGAGATGGATATAGGAGTCGAATTACGTCCTCGAGGTCCTCGTCGGCTACGGGTGGCCCCGCATCGAAGGAGTCACTCGACGAGTCCTCAGAACTGGACGATAAAGGCTCCCTCATCGGCCACCCGGATCGGGAAGTGCTTGATCCTGGGACGTCAATGGCACCAGGCTGAGCAATGGTAACCTGCTCGAAACTCCAGACAGGGCGGACAGTTTGGGGATTTATTCTACTGGGTTCCCCGAACCAGCCATAACCGGATAAAGTGTCATTCCTTAAAAGGAAGGACTACTGCCTGGTCGACTCTGGTTTTTTGAACAGGTCTTCGACCGCCCTGATCACGTGGCTCGGTACCTAGGGACGCTTGGTCCACATATGCCCCTACTCAAACGACCTCGACACGTGTGGGTCTGCAGGAACGGCCTCACCGGCTCAGGCTAGATAACTTCCCCCGACATAAAACCACTCATACTTCCATAATTTATTTAAGTCGGGGTTGCCCAAGATAAAATCTTTCTGAAAGCCGGTGACGGAGTACCAACCAGATTGTTGAGGAAGCTTCTTCATCTTGTACACTTGCTTGAAAGCTTCCAGCGGCATCTCGGTGTCCTGGTGGTACCTCCATAATATGTACATCCCGATCAGTGACCTGTAGCTATTTGGGTTCAGCTGAGCCGGGTACACGTTGAAATCATTAAGTGCCCGGTGAAGAAAGGGGTGGAACGGGAGGCGCAACCCAGCCTTGAAGAACTCGGCATAGAGCGTGATGCATCCCTCCGATGCGTCTAAAGGTGAATCGTTCTCACCGGGAATGATGAGAGTCACGTCATCCGAAATACCATACTTGGGGCGTAGATTCTCCAACCGTGACTCCGTGATGGCCGTTTTGTAGCCCGTCGTTGAGGTTTGCCAGGGCCTGGTTACCCGATACGCAGTCACGCCTTGGACGCGGGTGACTTGGACCTCCTGCTCCTCCATCTCCGGCTGCTCCGCTTCCACCTCATCGGCTGCCTGTTCCTCGTCGAAAACATCAACCGTTATCACCCCCGCGACTTGGACAGGAGCCCCAGCATTTCGGCCGGATGTGCTCGGGGCATCCTCGTGTGCTCGCAGCTCAGCCCTCTCCCTTGAAAAAACTTGGGATGAGTCCGCGGTAGCCAACCTGAGATAGGGGTCATGCTCCCTAGACGGCCTAATCGGCCTTTGCCCGTCCAGAATATTCAAAAATTTTTGCTCGGGTACCGTTTAGGAGTCGACCCTCAGGATTTGCTCGAGCCGGCCGGCCCCGTCCCGTCTTGGAGACACTCCCTCGGTGTCGGTCTGGGTGCTAGATGAACTACTCTCTACACTACTTTTCAACCAGGAGACCTCTAAGTTTTGGGAATCGCTCAGATCACTCATTTTGTCACTTCAGAGAAGTTACCTGTTCGGGTTCTCAGAAGCTCAGGGAGATATGATCCTCGGGTATATAACTGTTGCTCGGCAGCTAAAACTCTTCAGGTGCAAAAATTTTGAGAATGAAGTGAAAATAACGGAGAGGATGGCCCTATTTATAGCCATTTTAGGCGGGAATTTGGACGCGAAAAACCAAGAGGCGAGATCATTACGCCTATCAGGCGGCGTAGACGGCCACAACGTGACACGCGTCCTCTGTCTGATCTGCGCATCTTTTCGGCTCACCCCCCTTCGAAGTGTCGCTTGGCCTTCTTCCTTTAAGCCGACCTCACCCACTCAGCGTAGTCCACCCGGCCGGACACCGACCAGGTGAACTGGGGGGCTAATGTTGAGAGTGAGCTCGGCGCCACCGTCGAGAAAATAAACTTCGATGGTCAGCTCATAAGCTCGGTAGAACTCCGGTAAGCTTGCTTCAACCCCCGACACGACGCACGCCCCTCCCGAGGTGCTTTTCGAGGGCCCCCGAGGCTGCATGCCATGAAGGCTGCCACCTCGGAATATGCACTAGCTCGGGTCGAGTGATTCTTACTCGCAAGCAGGCTGCCACTCGCCATTATAGGCCAACACGAGACAGTTAACTTGCTGTACGATGAAGACCAATCCGTCGGACGAGGGGCACGACACTTGTCACCTACTTCCTGACACACCTTGATGTGACATCCGGGTCGTGGGTAAAACCCACCTTACACCCGATCCAAGTGGTGGCCTATAAATAGGATGCATTTATGGCATTCTAGAGGGAGATTCTTCCTTCCCACCTAACTGGCTGCCGCCCTCTGCCGAGCAAACCCTGTCTCGAGCATCGGAGAGCCCTTATTTGTCGACTAACATTTCTATTACCTCCGAAACGTCCCTCCTCTCGTTGCAGGTACGTCCGACCGGGCAGAGCAAATCGAAGGAAAGTTGGACGGTGCGCAGCCGCATGTGGTGTTGATCCGACGTCGAATCACGGTAAGCATCAACACTCGCTATTCTGTTTCTTTCTTTGCTTCTCATGAAATGGTTTCACTTGACAACATGATGATGAATCTCACGTTTTTTCAAGACTAACATGTGCTACCAGCAGCTACGTTGAGTAATTCACTTACAATCTATTCTTTTTTTTAAGTTTCGAGCCATTGATTTATATTTATTCCTTTGTAGTTTGTACTTCCCGATAAGGAATTCATTGTAAATAAAACTTCGAGAAGAGTAGTATTTTTACATGGCAAAGGCAAGTTAGGGTGTTTAATACCGTAGTTAAAACAATTAGTTAAAACTATAAGCACTATAGCATGCGAAAGTTTTATATTATAATAATTTTTTTTAGTATAATATATAAGAAATTTGTATTGTTTTAAACTAAAAAATTAGTTAAAATTAATTTTGTCAAATAAATTTTATAAAATATTTAATAAAATAATTAAAAATTTTAATTAAAACTATTTTTATTATAATATATATAAATTTTATATTATATTAAATTTTTTATTATTATTATAATATGTAAAAATTTTATTATAATATGTAAAAATTTTATTATAACTTATAACTAAAAAACTAGCTCGGTTCACGCAATGCTAAACACCTTATTAAACTAATTTTCATTCGGAAAAAGCTTTTCACGTGTCAGGTTACAATTCTGAAAGAGTAGAGGGCCCACATGATGTAGGCCATCCACCCCCGAGTCTCACACGTAAGTGTCCGTGGCTTTGGGTTTTGATTGAAAGGTGTCAAATGCAGTATTCCAAACTGCTTCTGAATGATACTTGCTGACAATTAAAACAATAAATGTAATGTCAGTGAAAATGTACACACGAATAAATTTTCTGTTAGAAGATTCTTTCAAAAAGTTTTTTTTTTTTCACTGTTTGAATTTCAACTATCTATTACTAGACAGAGTGCACGGCATTGTTCACGGTGGCCAAGTTGTACACGGCCAGGCCACAATAATTAAGCTGCGCGGCTGCACATGTTAGCGTGACCCACACACTAGACGGACCTCCGTTTTTTTTGCTCTGGCCTTATATGGCGCTTGGATACCGTTAACCCTTTTTTTTCAAGGTTAAAACTCAAAAGATCCATGTTATTAATATTGTGATATTTTCATCATTAAATTAATTTAATAGATTAAAATAATTTTTAAATTTTTAATATTATAATAAATTAATACTTAAATTAATTTAATAGTCTAAAATAATAATAACTAATGCGGTGATGTTGTGACTAAACGATGCATAATTTGCCTAGTCAAGTATTGTAACGATGAAGCTGCTATCGGATGGTTTTGTTGTCAAGAGAGTACAACAAAAGGATGACGTGAAGTCAATGTTGTGAAAAGAAGTATCGCAAGTTGAAGGCCATCATAATGTTTTTCATTCAAATTTCAACCGTAACTAATAAATAAATTTAATTTTATTATTAAAAATTAATTTAAAAACTAATTTAACCTATTAAATTAGTTTAAAAATTTAATTATTATAAAATATTTAAAGACCGTTTTAACATCTTAAGTTAATCCAAAAACAAAAATATCACAACATTAAAAATTCGTCCATCTACAGCTATTTAACCTTTTTTGAATCAAGAAATATATTACGACACGAAATTTGAGCAGGAACACAAAGTGCGAGGTCCTAGCCTAACACGCGAATCCTCAAACGAAGACACGTGTCATTAATCTTAAGAAAATTATTCTTGTCAGTTGTCAGAAAGCAGCCCAAAAAAGAAAAAGTAGTTTTAAAACGACGCCTAAATCATCACTACCCGCCACGTCAATGATTTCTGGAGACCGCAAACGGCGGGGACCACGGCACAAAATTTCTCAACCGAATCGCCAACAGCCAGATCTGCACTCCACGTGTTTTGGCCCTCATCTGAGCCGTCCACGTCTCTGATCCGAAAATCCAAGCCGGTAGTCAGTAGTCCCAGATGGCGAAAATCCAGCCATGCCATAAACGATCAACGGCCCAGATTCGCTCCTTTTTTTTCAGCGTTTAACGTATTTCAATCACCTCTGGGCCTCCACCTTGATCCCTTCTTTTTATCCGCGCTCTCAAATCCACGCACATTCGGAAGAAATCCAAGCTCCTCTAGCGGCCGGCGATAGATCTCCAGCGACGCAGTCTCAATTCCGACGATTCGAGCAAGCTCTCTCAGGTGATTACCAAAAGAGCTCACCGGAGAAAAATGAAACAACTCCGTCCCGAACTGAATTACACGTGTCGAACGGAGATCCATTTCTCCGGCGATGGCGACGAGCAGAAGGAGATCAGCAAGAAAAAGCTGGAAGTGATGGAGGATCCGTTGAAGATAACGGTTAATCTGTCGTTCTCGTTGTCTTCGTCGGAGAATAACAGTGGTAATAATGACAATGACGGGGTCGTTTCGAGAAGTTTCGAAAGCGAAACGCGGGAGGGACACGGTCCTGAGGGATTGGAAAGGGGGAGTAATTACGGCGTCGTTTCGGTGATAGGGAGGAGGAGCCAGATGGAGGACGCCTTGAGAGCGGAGCTAGGGTTTGCAGTCAAAGGGACTAAAAAGTACGACTTTTTCGCAGTCTACGACGGCCATGGCGGGAGTCACGTGGCGAGCGCCTGCCAGGAGAGATTACATGAAGTGGTGGCAGTGGAGATAGAGCAAACTAGGAATAATGATAATGATAGAGAGTTGGAGTATTGGGAAAAGGTGATGGAGGGGTGTTTTGGTAAAATGGACGAGGAGGTGAAGGGCAATAAGGCGGCGAGAACGGTAGGAGCGACGGCGGTGGTGGCTGTGGTGGCGGAGGAACAGGTGGTGGTGGCCAACTGTGGGGACTGTAGGGCTGTTATGTCAAGGGCTGGTCTTCCTCTTGCCTTGTCTGCTGATCATAAGGTAATTAATTAACAAAATTGAAAAAAAAAAAAAAGATTTTCCTTTTTTTTTTTTGCCTTACTTTTTTCTTTTTGTTTTTGTATTTTCTCTCTTTTTCTTTCTCTCCAAATGATACGGTTAACAAGGACGTTGTCGGTAGAATTTGCCCTTCTTTTGTTAGCTTGCAGCAATCTTGTTCTTGCTTATTTCTTTTTTTATTTCTTTTCTCTTGATTGTTTTTTTTTTCAACATTTTTTTATATAAAAAGAGAATGTCACTTATTTTTGAATAAGATTAAGTGTGATCTGTTGGACTCTAATTGGCCCACGTGGAGAACAACTCATTAGCATCAACCGCCGAACGGTTAATTGTCAGAATAACCGTTCGGCAGGCAACCCGTACAAAAGGCCGTGTGATGGTCACGGAAAGATACACGAAAATTTTGAGAATTTTCAATCTCTGGTCCCTGGGCATACATTTCTGAAGAACAACAATACACCATCTGAGTGGATTTGTGAGTGTCCAGAAAAATTAAAATTCACAGAGCACGGTGTACAAAATTCGTGCAAAACAGAGCAATGGCTAGAGGTATTTAATGATTCATTTGCTTCCGCTTTTATGAATTCAATTGTTTCATATTGTTTTTATGTTACATTTGGCATCAGAGCCGAGTTAAAAATTGCCTCTGCCTTGCCGTTGAACAACCGTTTTTTACAGTTTACGTTCAAATTTTTTTGTGAATTCGGGTTCTTCAATTTGGAGTTTTTTAATGAAAAATGAGATTAGAAATCATTAAGACATTTGATTTCTAAGATTTCTGCGATTTGAAACGTCAAAAACGGTGTCCGGAATGCTTAGAAACCGTTGGGTTTTGTACCGGGTCTGAACCGGGTCGTAACCGGGTCAAGAAAACCCGGATCAAGGTTGAAGACGACTGAAAACGACACGTCGTTTTAATTGTGAGTTCAGCAGCCGAGAAAAAACGACATGTCGTTTTCCCTTTACTGGCGAAAACGACAAGTCGTTTCTTAAGTGTGATTGCCGTTTCAATGGTAAAACGACAAGTCGTTTTTGGGTGTCCAACCCCAAAACGACAAGTCGTTTAATGAAGGCAGAAATTAAAAAAAAAAAAATTAATTTTTGGTTTTTGGATGTACACATAATTTTTGCAATAATTTTGTGGGAAATTCAATTTATACATTATGTGCCAAGTATTTATTTTATGTACATAATTTTATTGTTGTATGTACATAATTTTAAAAAATACATTTTATGCATAAATTATGAAATTAATTATGCATATCATTTAGAAAATGTTCCATATTAGTGAATGTTTTATTGGAAAATATATTGAGAAAATTGTTGTGCTAATTATTGTTATATGCATTGTTTTAAGTTTTATTATGCATGTTATTAAGTTAATTAACCTATTTAGCACAAATTAAGATTTTGTTTATAATTATTATATTGCCTATAGAATATGCAATTTTCATGAATAATTTGTGAACAAAATTAAATGTCTAAGTGATCCATATAATTTTGAATAATTGGAGCTTAGCCACAGCAACTCTAGTTATACAAAATTATATATTAATTGGTTTAGGATCACATTTGGTTAAAGGACATTTATTGTAATTAGTTGTACTTAATATAATAAATTTTATCCCACAGGAATTTTTATTATATTGGTATGATTAATTAGGATAAAATATCAAATTATATTTTCTGATTTACCCACAGGGATTAGAAAATGGAACATAATTTGATAGTTTTGTCATACAAGTAAATGAATCTAATTGAATTAGAACTTTAGCCCACAGGCAAGTTTTATGTCATAGATTCATGATATTATGCATGATTTACATTGGTAAAGCATGATTTACTTTTATTAGCCTCAATATTTTGGATCATAAGCATGTTTATTTTAATTATGCAGTCATATAACCTGTGAATTTCTCTGATGTACGATGTGATATCCCTGAGCTGAAAGGGGATAACTACAAGGTCTGGAAGGAGAGAATTCTCCTTCACTTAGGGTGGATGGACATTGATTATGCTATAAGGAAAGACGAGCCCGTAATTACTGACACCAGCACTCAGGAAGAGATTGCTCTTTATGAACGTTGGGAGCGATCTAATCGCCTTAGCGTCATGTTCATAAAGACTAAAATCTCTGCTGGTATACGTGGTTCTGTCGAACAGTATGACAAGGTCCGGGCATTACTGAAGGCCATTGATGAGCAATTTGAAACTTCAGATAAGGCACTTGCCAGCACCTTAATCATGAGGTTCTCATCCTTAAGGCTCACCGGTGTGAGAGGTGTGCGTGAGCACATCATGGAGATGAGGGACATAGCGGCTCAATTAAAGAACCTTGAGGTGGATATGTCTGAATCTTTCCTGGTGCACTACATTCTGAACACTCTACCAAAACAATATGGGCCCTTTAAGATTTCCTATAATACACATAAGGACAAATGGTCAATAAATGAACTTCTGACCATGTGTACTCAGGAAGAGGGGCGGCTTGTAATGGAAATGGGTGAAACTGCACTTACAACCACGAGAGGAAAGAATCAGAATCAAGACCAACATCAGGCCAAGGACAAAGGGAAGAGTAAAATACCTCCCAAAGCTGTCATTAAGAAGGAATCCAAGTGTTTCTTCTGTAAAAAGAAGGGACACATGAAGAAGGATTGCACAAAATTTCAGAGTTGGCTTGAGAAGAAAGGTAATTCAATCTCATTGGTTTGTTATGAATCTAATATGATTGATGTTGTTTATAACACATGGTGGATTGATTCTGGATCTACAATCCATGTTTCGAATACCTTGCAGGGTATGCGAAAACTAAGGAAGCCACTGGGAAGTGAGCTTAGCATCTCTTCAGGAAATAAGATGCGTTCACATGTGGAAGCCATCGGAACATGCACCTTAGTTTTAAGTAGTGGTTTTACTTTGGAATTGGATAAGACATTTTATGTTCCAAACTTTTCTAGGAACTTGATTTCTGTTTCCAGACTTGTACATTTGGGATATTCCTTTACTTTTTCAGACAAATGTTTCAGTTTATTTTATAAATCTGATCTTGTTGGGAATGGTATTTTGTCTGATGGTCTTTTCTCAATTAACTTGCAAAATGAACCACATCATACTGCTATGCATGTTCAATATGGCATTAAACGTTGTGTTATAAATGAGGATTCCTCTATGTTGTGGCATCGGAGATTAGGACATATCTCCATTGAGAGAATCAAGAGGTTAGTGACTGACGGAGTACTTTGTACTTTGGATTTTACTGACTTCGAGACTTGTGTGGGTTGCATTAAGGGAAAGCTAACCAACAAGTCTAAGAAAGGTGCCAAGAGGAGTTCAGAAATATTAGAAATCATACATTCAGATATTTGTAGTCCAGTAATGGACTCATATGGTCCGAGATACTTCATCTCTTTCATAGATGATTACTCACGGTACATGTATCTCTACTTGCTTCATACAAAGGACGAAGCATTAGACGCCTTTAAAGTTTTTAAGGCTGAAGTAGAGAAACAATGCGGAAAACAAATAAAGATCGTGAGGACAGATAGAGGTGGAGAATATTATGGTAGATACACTGAGGATGGACAAGCTCAAGGTCCATTTGCAAGGTTTCTTCAAGAACATGGGATAGTTGCCCAATACACCATGCCTGGTTCTCCTGATCAGAATGGTGTAGCAGAAAGAAGAAACCGAACATTAATGGACATGGTGAGGAGTATGCAGAGTAACTCCAACCTACCTAAGTCCTTGTGGACTGAAGCTCTTAAGACGGCTGTGTATATATTAAACCGGGTTCCGACTAAGGCTATCCCAAAGACGCCATTTGAGTTATGGAAAGGTTGGAAACCGAGTTTGCGACATATACGCGTTTGGGGATGTCCGTCTGAAGTAAGAGTATACAACCCACAAGAGAAGAAGCTAGATCCGAGGACCATTAGCGGATATTTCGTTGGATATGCCGAGAGGTCCAAAGGATATAGATTCTACTGTCCAACTCATAGCACTAGATTTGTGGAATCAAGGAACGCCAAGTTTCTTGAGAATGACTTGATTAGTGGGAGCGATCAATTTCGGAACATAGTTTCTGAAGGAGATCATACTGAAGCTCAACCATCTACATCAAGTGACAGGTTGATCATAGTTCATAGCACTCCTAAAGTTCAACCGAGTGTTGTGCAACCGATCATTGAGGTTCCACAAATTGTTGATAATAATCTAGAAGGTCAAGTTGCTCAAGAACCACCGGAAACAATCGAGCAACAAGTTGGACAACAGATTCCTCTGGAAAATGTTGAACTAACATTAAGGAGATCTACTAGAGAAAGGAAATCGGCAATTTCTAGTGATTATGTTGTGTATCTACAAGAATCGGACTACAACATTGGAGCTGAAAATGATCCCGAAACGTTTTCACAAGCCATAAGTTGCCAAGAATCAAAACTTTGGTACGATGCAATGAAGGATGAGATGGATTCTATGGCATCCAATGGAGTCTGGGATCTTGTCGAGTTGCCTGATGGTGCAAAAGCCATAGGGTGTAAATGGGTCTATAAAACGAAGAAAGACTCATTGGGCAACATCGAAAGATATAAGGCAAGACTCGTCGCCAAAGGATTCACTCAGAAAGAAGGAATCGACTACAAGGAGACCTTTTCTCCTGTATCCAAGAAAGATTCTCTCCGCATTATCTTGGCACTTGTTGCTCATTTTGACTTAGAGTTGCAACAGATGGATGTGAAAACGGCATTTCTCAATGGTGAACTAGAGGAAGAGGTTTATATGAAACAACCAGAAGGATTCTCCTCTAGTAATGGTGAGCAGTTGGTATGTAAGCTTAAGAAATCCATATATGGGTTAAAGCAGGCCTCCCGTCAGTGGTATTTGAAATTTCATGATGTCATCTCCTCATTTGGATTTGTAGAGAACATCATGGATCAATGTATATACCAAAAGGTCAGTGGGAGTAAAATTTGTTTCCTGGTTCTATATGTGGATGACATTTTACTTGCAACCAATGACAAGGGTATGCTGTATGAGGTAAAACAATTCCTCTCTAAAAACTTTGACATGAAGGATATGGGTGATGCATCCTTCGTTATAGGCATTAAGATACACAGAGACAGATATAAAGGCACTTTGGGTCTGTCTCAAGAGGCCTATATCAACAAAGTTTTGGAGAGATTTCGGATGAAAAATTGTTCACCGAGTATAGCTCCCATTGTGAAGGGTGACAGATTCAATTTGAATCAGTGCCCGAAAAATGACCTTGAAAGAGAACAGATGCACAACATTCCATATGCTTCAGCTGTTGGAAGTCTTATGTATGCTCAGGTTTGCACAAGACCTGACATTGCATTTGCTGTAGGAATGTTGGGCAGATATCAGAGTGATCCAGGATTAGACCACTGGAAGGCTGCAAAGAAGGTGATGAGGTATCTACAAGGAACCAAAGACTACATGCTTATGTATAGACGGACTGACAACTTGGAAGTCATTGGCTACTCTGATTCTGACTTTGCTGGCTGCATTGATTCACGGAAGTCAACTTCCGGATACATTTTCATGCTAGCTAGTGGAGCTATTTCATGGAGGAGCGCCAAACAAACCTTAACTGCCACTTCCACTATGGAGGCCGAGTTCGTATCCTGTTTTGAGGCTACCTCACATGGTGTATGGATCAAGAGTTTCATTTCTGGGCTTAGGATTATGGATTCTATCTCTAGGCCATTGAAGATATTCTGTGACAATTCAGCTGCTGTTTTTATGGCTAGAAACAACAAAAGCGGTAGTCGAAGCAAACACATCGACATTAAGTATCTAGCCATAAGAGAGCGTGTTAAGGATAAAGTAGTGGTCATTGAACACATAAGCACTGAATTGATGATTGCCGATCCCTTGACTAAAGGCATGCCACCAGTAAAATTTAAGGATCATGTGGACAGAATGGGACTTGGTTCCCTCATGTAATTTGTTGTACTTTGTTATGAAACTCTATATTTATGATATTTTCTCATTTCATCTTCAGTTGAGTGCACAAATTTATTTCTGAGAGATATCACTAAAGTTTGGACCTGAATAAACATAGGGTTTGTTCATTAAGATATAAGGGTAAGTCTTAAGAGGCAAGGTATATTGTGATGCATGGAAGATAATACTCATCATTTAGAGGACCTATCGCCATGATTCATGTATTTTGTCTCTTTTTGCGATGGTTGATGGGAAGTATGGGCCAAGTGGGAGAATGTTGGACTCTAATTGGCCCACGTGGAGAACAACTCATTAGCATCAACCGCCGAACGGTTAATTGTCAGAATAACCGTTCGGCAGGCAACCCGTACAAAAGGCCGTGTGATGGTCACGGAAAGATACACGAAAATTTTGAGAATTTTCAATCTCTGGTCCCTGGGCATACATTTCTGAAGAACAACAATACACCATCTGAGTGGATTTGTGAGTGTCCAAAAAAATTAAAATTCACAGAGCACGGTGTACAAAATTCGTGCAAAACAGAGCAATGGCTGGAGGTATTTAATGATTCATTTGCTTCCGCTTTTATGAATTCAATTGTTTCATATTGTTTTTATGTTACATGATCCAAACCCTTAATCTATAATAGATTAATAAGAGTGCAGGAACTTACAAGCTAGTGAAGCTTTATCAAGAAAAAAAAAAAGAAAAATAACGACTGAGATTAAAATAAGGGCACACACAAGCTAGGCTGCCAATAAACGAAAAAGATTACAGAAGAGGACAAATAAGAAATGCAAGAAAAAAAAATGTTGCTTTTAATCTTGAAAGGGGAAGATGAGAGGAAAAAATGTGGATATGATAGCGTGCTTCTCGGCTTTTATAAAAACATGAAAAACGCTTTTAGCATATGCAATGTGTTGCAACAATAATATTAATTATTGACCCATTTCCAAAGCACCCTTTCATGGGTCATTAGGGGTGGAAATATTATTCGGCTTTATTCTCAATTGATAGTTACATACTAGGAGCTATTACTCGGTCAAAATTCATAGGATTCTAAATGAAAGATTTGAAAAATGGCTTGCTCGGGATTTCCATGTTTTGTTATGGTAAAACTTTACTATTGGCTGTTTTTATCTGTTTATTTCAAGTATAACTATATACATAAATAGGTTTTGGGCGGAGCCACGCACTCTCGTCTACGCTATAGATGGGCTACGTTATAGATGGACATCTCCTGAATTTTTTTCTCAATATCATTTATAAAATTTTATAAAAATTACATTCTATCCTTTAAAAATTTATTCTGGTCTTTTAAAATTCTATATTTTCTTTATTTAATTTTTTGCATAATGTTAACATACATTTTGTGTTAACATATATTTTGTCCCTCTGATTAAATTTTGTGGCTCCGTCCTTGAATGGCTTCAATGAGTAAGCAGTGAAGGGTATATGCCATCTTTTTTTCCCTTATATGATATGGGTCTATATTAAGTACGTTTAAAGCATATAAACGTATACATTTAATTTTATGACTTCCATGCTATTACATGCACAGCCAGAGAGAGCAGATGAGCTGGCGAGAATTGAAGCTGCAGGTGGAAAGGTCATTGACTGGAATGGCTACCGAGTACTAGGTGTTCTTGCCACTTCCAGGTCTATAGGTAATACTTTTATATTCTCAAAGGTTTCTAAGTAGCTAGATCAATAATTAATATTTTATGTTCCATTGGACTGAATGCTTATAGTTGCCAGTAGATTTTTGAGCCATTCGTGTATAGTACGTAAATGCATGTATAATTATACACATATGCATACAATTAATGTTTTCTTTAGTGGCATGTGCCTTAATTTTTAGTTACGTACATATTAAAACCAAGCCAAAGCGAAAATAAACTAATAAAAATATTACTTCTAACAATATTAATAAAAATATCGGTATATTTCTTTTTTTTCTTTTTGAGGGGAAAGATCAATCTGCAGCAGCCAATTAAAACATCTCAAATTAACAGATTTTATTGGATCAATTTGATTAATTTCAACATTGTACAAGGTCTATATTATGTATTACAACTTTTTGAAGTGTCCTCTTCAAGACATATAAGGCTTTAATTAACATATTGCGATATGATATCTTTCAAACCTCTTTTGGTCGGTGGTGTGATCGTCAGCTCATGGGTCCAGTACTCCTTGATCATTTGTCTTTTTTTCCCAAAAAAACTTGCGTTAATCACTAAATTAACCAAACACATCTCTTTTCACATTAAGAAATACGTACGTTTATACAAGTGTATTGTGGAATTAAAAAACATGGTAATTTCTTTACAGGAAGCCGAAAAAAGTTCTTAGTAAATGTCTGTCTTTCAACTATTATATCTATTAAAAAAAAATAATATGGTTTCAAAAGATGCACCAGTAGTGTGTTTCTATTGAAAAAGTCCCCTAGAAATATCATGTTATCCAACTCTTTCTCAAATTTACGGTGTATATACACAGGTGATCAATACCTGAGGCCGTTTGTAATATCAAAACCGGAAGTTACAGTAACCAAGAGAACCGAAAAGGATGAGTTCCTGATACTGGCTAGCGATGGTTTATGGGACGTGGTGTCAAATGAAGTTGCGTGCAAGGTTGTGAAGAAATGCCTGGAGGGTCGAATGAGGAGAAAATCATTTTCCAAACAAGTTCCGATCAATCATGAAAACCGCGCATCTGAGGCAGCCGCCGTGTTAGCCAAACTAGCGATGTCGCGGGGCAGCAAAGACAACATTAGTGTTGTTGTCGTTGATCTCAGGAATACCTAGCACCAGTTTTTTTCTTTCTCCCTTCCCTCGCTCTAAAATCATGTGTCGGAACGTAGTTTATAAATATTAAGAGACCCTATATACAGTTTCGACGTGAGATCATAATGCAAGTATTTAACGTACATGTCCAACGTAGAGTAGGTTGATTTCTAACAGAGGTGAGATAAATAATATTATTGGATTTGGATAAAGATCGGATGGCATATAATTTCTCAATTCATGTCAAATAATTGAGGTTTTGCTAATTTCAGGAGCGTTTGTAGAGATTGATCATTCGTTGTTCTTGTACTTGAGAATGCTTGTGTTACTTAATTTCCCCATTTGAATTAACTGCAAAAGGCGGTCCCTGTCACCAAAACCATTGAGGCATTGGTGTAACCATGCCAGTATTTATTCGTCTTTACAATATCCAAGGTGGATTTTTTTTCCTTTTTTTATTTAAACTTAGGATAGAAATTTGAACTCTTTACTACAAAGTCGGGTGTGATTTGTCGGGTGTAATTTTACCACAAGACTATACCTATAACCATAAAATGTATTTTACGTAAGCAAATAAGTTGTCCTCTCTAATTTAAAAAAAAAAGTAACGGGTACACATTAATATACTAAAATACACACGAGGTACCAAATTTCATTATAAATTCTATGGCTTTTTTCCGTTGAGGTTATAGAAAAATTATGCTCTCTATTTTAAACCATTGCATGTAATATATACCTGCATATTGGAAATTTACACTCAATTCATCATTTTTCGGTGAACAGTCGATGTTGATCACAAAATATAAATGTTGCATTTTAGGCTGCTGCATATAATTATTAATTCCTTCTAATTAAAAAATTTACTCAATCAACCTTTAATTTTTCTCAGTCGAGACCATGTTAGACCAAAATGTCCTCAAAAGAATTTCAAAAAAATGTTTTCCCCTACATTTGTACCATGTACCCAACCTCCAATATTAGCCAACGACACAGCTCCAAACATCGATCATAATTCTTCATCCACTCAAGTCTATCACTCTCTTTCTTTCTTTTTTTTCCCTTTTTTTTGTGTAATATAAATTTAGATGTAGTGTAGAGGATGCTCAATTTGTCATTCAGCGTCTGGTAAGGTGTTCCACCCAAGAATTGGAAGGTTCTAGAGGATGCTCATATTTTGTCATTATTTATGTGGATCTGATGCACATCAAGAGGGGTCACTAATTAATGATAGTATAGCCTATTGATGATAACACTTGGCCGCCTTTCCGATAAGGGACTTTTTTTTTCCGACGGGGGACCTGGGATACTGTTCCAAGGGGATCAATGTTGTATCCCCTTTTGTTCTCTGGTTGGACAGTTTATTCTCTAAACAGACGAGTGCTCCTCTAAAGAAGGGCAAGTTTTTCTAACAAGTTACACTGGTTATCACTAACACGAGTTCTAAGGACTGATCCTTAAGGAATTTAAGAGTGGAAGAGTGGTTCGAACCGTTTTTTATCGTTAAATTTAAACATTGTTCTTATCATTTTTGCCTATCACACTATAAATTTCCTGAGAGAACAGACCTTTCATTAGGCCTTTGGGGCCGTCAATGTGGGTTTAAACTTTGGGGTTATCAAGGGTAAGAGAATAGTCTTTTTTGGGTAATTTTTGTGGCATTTGAAAGTGAAAAGTAAAAGCTTCTAGTGATAGGATATAAACGGGTAGTCTTCAGGATTATTTCTCCATCACCCACTCGTTCATTATCAAAGTACCTAGTGACCTCACAAATAGAAAGATTGATAGAGAAAATTACATGTTATGTCATACTTTTAAAATTATATTTATTTATGCTATATTTAAAAAATTTTATGTCATAATATCATTCATATTTCATACTAAGTTAGACCATAAATAAATAAATGTGACAAGGTAAATTTTAAAAATGGTATTTGTAAGAATTCCCCAACGTTGATATGGGCCAAGAGATGGATGAGTCTATCCATCTTCTCGTAGCCCACCAATAAGGTCCACCCAAGGATAGTGGACTGCGCCTTACGAAAAGACCCTGTTCAAAAATAGGGGCATCAACAAATTTTTTTTTTGTTATCTTTAAAATATATGTGATTCAAAACTATAGTTTATATATATCTTTATGAACTTCTTTAGTTTTTTTTTTTTCCTTTTACGTTTTTGTTAAGGATGTTTTGGTCTTTTGTGACAAAAATGATGATTGACCAAGAAAATATATAAATTGAGCATAAATTTTCTATACCAATGTACTCATTTGTAAAATACCGTGAGATTTTCAATAACCTCAAAAAAGGCATTAAAAAGAAAAACCTACTCCACGTTGTCATATCATTCGATTTTACTAAACAAGCTTGCTATATATGCAATAATAATATAAAGAACCAAATCAAGCTACGTGTGTGTAATGTGTGTCAACTCAAATATATATAGAGTACGCTTGGAAAGTAAATTAAATATTGTAGCATATGAAAGTTTTTTATTATAACATGTTTTTATTTTATACTCTAAAATATGAGAGTTTTATATTGTAATAAGTGAAACTTGATTTCTAAAGACTATGTCATAGCTTTTTTTTATCAAGAAAATATGAAATAGCTTATATAGTGTTTGAAAGAGTAGTTTAAATTATCAGTTTATGTCTAAAACTATAACATATAAAAACTTTACATTATAACATTTTATTATAGCATGTAAAAATTTTATACTATTTATAATTTAAATTATTAGTTTGAACTATCCTCTTAAATATGTAAGAGAGCCCTTTCTGTTCAAACCGTTCTATTAACTGTTTTCCATCGCTTTTTTATCTGGCGGCGGTTTGCTTTCGGCTATTCGATATGACACGACCATCAATCAATAACTCATCGACATTTGTCGCGAATCTTAAAGAAATAGCCAGAGGTGTCATTATAACCAGAAACAGACTCCGAAAACGTGTACATTTGCAAACATATGGCTAGTTGATTGTTACTAGTACTACTCTTGAAAAGTTGCAGACTTGCAATTATGGTGTGTTTGGATGAATTTAAACTGAGAGAGAAGCACCGACCAAGCCCATGGCTCTCGTTTGTTGTTGGGTTTAAGTTTGGCATTATTGGATGTACTGGACCCTGTCGAGTTATGGTTCAGAGGTTTTAGGTTCATTATTAACCGATACCTCCATCTTGATCTACAGTCCACTGACCCTTCATCCTAGTGCTAGCCACACCTAAGAGACGATATGGGAAGCTTGTTAGAAAAACAAGTTAAAGTTGATCAAGTGTAAAGCTCACATGCTGCATTAAAAAGCTTAGTGTAAAGCATTTGTATATTATAATTTTCAAGTTTTAACTTCAAATTTGAACTAACTTTTCAAACATCTCTAAATTATACCAAAACATCATTTCATTACACGAATTGTACTGTATAAGTTTTTTTGGGGCTTTGATGTTTATGATTGGAAGCAACACCCTACACTAAAAGCTCGTCTGGAACATGATATGAACAAAAAAGTTGATTCATATTAATTTTGTTATAATTAAGATGTTTGGGTGAAAATTTTCTGGTTTAAAATTTAAACCGTAAATTGTAGTATTTGAAAACTTTATATTACATGTGATTTGAACTCTAAAGTTCAAAACACTCTCTCAAACATCTTATTTTCTTTTGTAAAATTTAAATTACTATAGTATTTTGCATTCCACATTTGGATCGAATCTATGTTCTTAAACAAGCTCTAAACCCACAAATTTGGAAGTTTAATTTTTGGTCAAAAAAAAAAAAAGAAAGAGAGACCAATACTTGAAGTGGGCGTTTGGCATTCATATTCAACATTCAAGTTCCAACTGCTATAATGTAAAGCTTTCATATTCTACAGTATAAAACAAAATTATGCTACAATGTAAAACTTTTATATGTTGCGGTACTTTGATTCTAACTCACAGTTTCAATTACGTTTTCAAACGCTTCCAAAGTGTTTGTATTTGACGTTTAACGGGGGAGTAATACAACTTTTGGATCACTTTTTTTTTTTTTTTTTGTTCTCCGTGACCTAAATCAAGCTTTTAAATAGATATGAAATGTTTCCTCAAACTCATTATATACAATCTCACCCCTATCGTGGTAGGTGGACAGTTACATCCTGTGTACATAAAGATTTTTTTTTTTTTGAGAGGATGCATATGGACATAAAGAAGTTCGTTTGAGAAACACGTTGGAACTCAAAATTATTACTTAAACAGTATTGCATGTGAGAACTTTACACTATAATAAACTTTTGTTTTTTAATATAGCATCTGAGAACTTTACACCTTAACAGTTAAAATTTATTTTTTCTGACGTGTTTCTCTAACGAACTTAAGATATGGGGACCAGTCATTTAAATTAATTTATTTCTTTGATTTTCTTTTTAAGAGATTAACTTAATCCTAAAATCAACATTGAGAGTAGATGTATAATATTAAAGAACTTTGTTTTCATAGAAGATAAGGGATATTTTAGGGATTGAAGTTTAAGATATTATTACTTTGATTTAGGTTGACAAAAAAATGTAATAACTAATTAAAAGGCTAAGCTTCGCTCTCAAATTACATCAAATTTATTAGTAAAAAATAAAGTGCATGACATTGACATGAAAATCTTTGTTACCATCGATTGAGGGAGAGAAAGATAAAGAAAAAACAGTAATAAAATAAAATAAGCTCATGCTATCATCGAATCAGAAACAACATCCTGTTTTCATAATTTAATATTTTGTAAACGTATTGTTCCCACTGATCCTTGCATCATTTCACTTGTGACCTATTCATAAATAGAGTTAGTGCTTGCAAATTTTTTTATTTTTTTTCCTTGGAATATTCGATAGTGATAACTTCTTTTTTTTGAAAGGAATAGTTTACAGAACTTAGAAACAAACATCTATGAACGAAATCATTTAAAACAAAAAATTCTAGCTTTTTTTCTTCTGCTTTTCAAGGTGGGATTGTCAAGAAGTTCAAAATTCCTTCTAAAAAGTAATGTAAATTGATCTTTAATGAAGACGTGTATAACGAATTTTAGCATCTTGGGTTCTTGCAGCCATTACCAACCACGACATGTTGTTCTTTGAGTTCCTTGCTTTTTGAGAAATAATAAAGATAAATATAAATATGATGAGATACTTTACTTTTTTCTTTTGTTCTTTGAGTTCCTCGCTTTTTTAGAAATAGTAAGGATAAATATGATGAGATACTTTGCTTTTTTTTTTTTTTTTTTTTTGGAAAAAGAGAGGTGTGGAGACTTGGGAATTCTGCATCTCGTTTTCTGAACATCTGTAATTTTTTTTTTGCATAGATCAACTGCTTTTTTATAAATGATTCTAGTTATTAGTTACAAATATATATATATATATATATACATATATATACTGTTTAAAATTTAAAGAAAATTACATCATTTGTCACACTTTTAAGGTTATGTTTATTTATGTTACACTTAAAAAATTTATGTCACACTATCATTAATTTTATACACTAAGTCATGCCACAAATAAATATATGTAGCATTTATAAAAAATAAATCTTTAAAGATTTCATTGATGAAAATTCCTCTAAAATTTATTGCAATTTAATAAAGTGTTAGCCACTTTTTTTGCAGCATGGCACGGATGATGTAATCTAATAGAGTGTTTTGTACAAATTAAGATCTACTATCCTATTTTCATGTTTCCTTTGACTATCCTCTCAATTAAATTTTGATACATAAGTGAATTACTTAATTGCTTCTAATATTTAAGTTTTATTTATGTTTAAGTTGTCGTTGAGTTTGAATAATATGTCGAATAAATAATAAAAGAGACAATCAAAGGAACAGAAAAATAAGACAGTTATAGACTTGTTTGGCACATTAATCTGAATCAAAACTTTTAGTTCAAATACTATAGTATAAGAGCGTTTTTATCATGTAAGAGCTTCATAGTTCTTGATTCAAACTAGCGTGTCAAACAAATTTTAAAAAAACATAAAGAATAGCCGATTACTTTCATAAATACTTTTTTCTTCTAAGTACTCCGCTCAGATAACTTGTGCAGCGTGTTAAATTTAATATATTTATATATATATGTCTATATATATATATATATATATATATATATTCCTTCTTTATAAACTATGTGATCATACAGTGGTGATAAGTTTTAAATATAGCTTTTTATTTTGGATAAGATAAAAATAATTGAGCCATAATTATTTTGTAGATATTAGCTTTGTGACTCATGCCATCAAAACAGATTATTAAAAAAAAACATAAATAATCATGAATCGTGAATCATGCTTCACCAAGTCTATTGTGGGGGCTCCAAAAAAAAAAATCTAAGCCAACTTACAAAAATGTCCTTCAAAGGACCTCAATTTATTTAAAATACCTTTTAACACCCCATTTATTAAAATTATAAACCAGTGATTTATTAAAAGTTAAAGTTACTATCCATTCTCACTCTCCCACAAAAGAATAGAAAGAGTATCAAGGCTTTCAATTTTTAAAATTGAATTATAATAGGTAAAATAATAAATATATAATAAATATTTAAAAAAAAAGTTTTAAAAAAATTAAAAAATGATATTTTTAACAAGGATATCTATAAATAACATCCTATATAGTTTTAAAAAATAATCTGTTGTGGGGGTGGGCCTTATGAATTGAAAAGTTTACCTTTGAAAATCACTAATCATGTTGTGATTGAAATGCATCTCTGTCAATTCAAAAAAAAAAAAGAAAAAGAAAAGAAATTCGCTTTGCCAAGGACAAACTATAAACGTTGTCTGTCAGTTCAAAAAAAAAAAAAAACAAAGAAAAGAAATGCTTGTCTGTCCCTTCGCTTTGCCTTGGACAAACTATAAAAGTTTCTCTCTTTTTTTTCTCTCTCTCTCTTTAACTAATGGTTAATTTAACTCTGTTTTAAATAACACGTCTGAAAGAGCATGTGCGGTTTGATTGTTAATTAATATGACCTTTTTGATGTTACAATTCGAAGAAAATGATGCCATGTTGACTTTTGGTGGTACTTGGCAAATCTTTTTGTTGAAATAAACATCTTCAAAGTGACAAAGACATTTCCCCACAAATTTTTCTATATCGTCCAAGCTGGAATTCCATTTGATTTCGATGGCCCTGTTACACGTGTTGCCGCAACGACGTTGTTGGCTTAGAGAAAAAACAAGTTTAAGAAAGCGAAATAAACAATGCAAAAAGGGGGAATCTGTGGTAGTGAGCCCTCCTGGCATACCATTCATAGTGCGTGATCGGTGGACACGTGGACAAGCTCAAAAGCAAAACGACGATGCAGCGAAGGCTGAAGTCTTCTTTTTTTTTTTTTTTCTTTTTCTAATGAATCTTATTTTTCTTTTCCTTTATTGAGTTTATTCTTCTGCTACTTCCAAAGAAAAAAAAGGTTTATTCTTCTGCTTCTAGAGAGAGAGGATGAGAGTTCCTAGAGAGAAGGTGAAATTTGGGGTTATTTGGTTTGAGAAATTTATAGATGGATTGAAAATGGTTGAAGATTTTCTTTTATTTGCGCTTTTTAACATTTGACATTTTTTGGTATTGAATTTATGAATATGAAAATTGTCTTGGATCCAACTGCGTTTTTTCTCTTTTGGGTTTGACATCTTCAATAATGGTGTCTATGGAGTGATTCTGAACAATCACATAAGATTGTGAAACTTCTTTTTAGTTGTAATTAAGAGGGTGTTTAGCTAAAGACAGTGTGAATCACAAACTTAATTATAAATCGTGTAAAACTCTTATATATTACAGAAAAAAAAATTGCTATAATGTATAACTCTTATATGCCACAATAAAAACAGTTTTTACCACTAAACAAACACTCTATAAGTCTCCAACAGAACTTATTTTTCAATGAAATTCATTCAATAGAAACCAATAGAAACACGAAACAAAACACAAAAGCTCCAAAATATGGAGCATGCGCACACATAGCCCAAAAAAACAACAGTCAAAGTGTAGAAATTGAAGAAGGAATTCGGCACAATAGATGAATAATCTGAATTCACAAAGGGAGAAGAGATGCAATCTGCAATGAAGATGCGAATTCTTTTGTAAGAGAGTTGTCACCATTAGAATTGCATTTGGGGTGACTCCCTCGCTCGTTGTAAGAAACCAATCACTTTTAGTTTGTCTTTGACTATGAAAACAATCAATAAGGTATGAAAAAAAACTACAACAAATGGGAGCCCCAATGAAGACCGTCTCACCAAATACATCACCCATGTCTTCGCCATCAACTCTAATTCTTTTCTCTAACAGATTGGCACCGATCGCTTGTCCCGGTTCTAAAGACTTAGGGGGTGTTTGGCAGTGGTGGGAACCACTCAGTTCCCACCACAATCTCAGTTATGAACAGTATAAAGCTCTCACATGCTACAGTAACAATAAAAAAATATGCTACAGTGTAAAACTCTCACATGCTACAATAAAAGTGGTTCTCACCACCTTTCCAAACACCCTATTAGTTTCTTTGTTTTTTTTCCACCATGAATTGCAAAAAAATCAGGTTTTGAATTTCATTTATTTTCAGTATTTTATATGCTTGAGGAATGTGTGTTTGAGCAGCGGGTTTTTTTCCCAGCGCGAATTGCAGAATTAGGGTTTTAATTTTCATTTCATTTTTATTGTTTTGTGGAAACTCTTCCATAAAAGAAGGTGATAGAAGTAATAAGGAAATTAATTAAAAACTGAAAATTACTTGAAAAAGAGATTTTATAATATGAGTGTGTGTGCATGGAACATTTTGTGCAACCCCTATATTGTCCACCGATTGACTACATCTGAATGGTCAATTAATGACCACTACTGGTAGTGCGTTTAGTGGCCGCACTGCCGCATCTTGTCCCATGTAGAAAACGTTGTTATTTTTTAAAATTATTTTACCATTTTGATTAAATAAAGAAATCATTGGAAACACAACATAAAACATTTTTTTTTTGAAATTCCACAACATAAAATATTTAAGAATTTTTCTTTTTATTAAATCACAATATAGTTATATTTATTTTCTTTTTGAGTTTAATATTGAATCTTCATTCAACTAATAAGTTAGTACAAACAAAAATTCAAAACAGTCACCCATTAGACACCAAAGATTCTAGACATAGGCCGAATTCACCAAATTCAGTCATAGTATATGGATAATTAACGACGATAGGACCCATAAGAGAAAGCCCGCTCGACGCTAATGAAAGAGCTTATCAGCAACTCAAAAACATATTCCATGAAAGTCGACAGACATAACTAATAGACCGGAGCCAATTTCATCCAAGTGAGGGTCCTAATACTCTAGCCTAGACGCAATTATAGCCAACTCAAAACACACACCCCACCACTAAATAATAGGCTGATAGTCCAAAGTAAACTCATAGGTGGAAAGACCACCTCTTTTATTCCACTCCAAACAACCAAAAAACAACAGAAATATAGTACTGTTATTTTGTGACCCAAAACCCCTCAACCCCTTTGGCTAGAAAAGCAGCGCCGCGGCGCTCCAATGCGGCCTGACAGTGTATTTGGCATTTTTACACGTTTTTGGGTTATTTTAGGCTAGGGTTTGAGTCCCCATACATATAAATACATCATATTCTCTATAGTTCATTTAAGAGAGTCACATTAGAGAGACATATTAGAGAGTCACAAAATTTCATAGAGATCATAGTGTTGAGAGTGATACAGAGAACTCAGTTTTGTGAGTTTGTGAGTGATTGAGTGAGTGAATTTCTGTATTTGAGCGCTCTAAACACCGTTGTAATTTCCGTTTTGTGATTAGTGAATTGCTTCTCCTCTGCCCGTGGTTTTTTTCACCCTTCATTAGGGTTTTTCCACATAAATATTGTGTGCAATTTTCTCTCTATTTCTCGTTGCTTATTGCTTTGATTTCTAACAAGTGGTATCAGAGCTTTGGTTTTGATTGCAATGGCAACCATGAAATTCGATATTCCGCTGCTGGATCGCACAACGAGGTTTTCTCTATGGCAAGTGAAGATGCGGGCTGTTCTGGCGCAGATGGACTTTGATGATGCGCTATTGGGTTTCGATAAGATGCCCTCATCATGGTCGAAGGAGGAAAATGAGCGTAAGGACCGAAAGGCTTTGTCCCAAATACACCTTCATCTGTCAAATCAGATTTTGCAGGATGTACTGAAGGAGAAGACTGCTGCTGCTTTGTGGCTCAAGCTGGAGCAATTATGCATGACCAAGAGTCTTACTAACAAACTTCATTTAAAGCAGCGTCTATACTCTCACCGAATGTCTGAAGGTACGTTTCTTGAGGATCACTTAACTGTGTTTAAGGAGATTGTGTCTGATTTGGAGGCTATGGAAGTTAAGTATGATGAAGAAGACCTTGGGTTAATTTTATTATGTTCACTGCCTTCATCATATGCCACATTTAGGGATACTATCTTGTATAGTCGGGACACTCTTACCCTAGATGAGGTTTATGAGGCTTTATTTTCTAAAGAAAAGATGAAGCAGTTAGTTACTAGATCTGAAACACAAGGAGAGGGTCTAGTTGTTAGAGGTAGAACCCAAGAGAGAAGTTCTAGGACTGAGATTAGAGGTAGGTCTAAATCCAGAAATAAGGAGAAGTATTGTAACTATTGCAAGAAGAAAAGACACATTAAAACTGAGTGCTATAAGCTGCAGAATAAAAACAAGAGGGCTGAAAAACAGAAGGGGAAGAAACCAGATGCTGGTGAGGCTAGTTTCGTTGAAGAAGGCTCTGGTGGTGAGCTTTTGGTAATTTCTGATGGTGATTCTAAACCCTGTGAGGATTGGGTTCTTGACTCTGCATGTACGTTTCATATGTGTCCCAACCGAGACTGGTTTTCAATATATGAAACGGTTCCTAAGGGCTCTGTTTTGATGGAAAACAACGCCCCATGCAAAGTTGCTGGTATTGGTACTGTCAGAATTAAAATGCATGATGGCATAGTGAGGATACTAGGTGATGTGAGGCATGTCAATTTAATTTCCTTAGGTACTCTTGATGCTAAATGGTACAAGTACACCGGTAAAGGTGGAGTTTTAAAAGTCAGTAAAGGCGCTCTTGTGATGATGAAAGCACAAAAGAAGACTGCTAGTTTGTATGTTTTGCAGGGTACTACAGTTGTTGGTGATGCAAAAGTTACTACTTTCACTATGTCTGATGATGATTTCACTAAGGTATGGCATATGCGACTAGGGCATATGAGTGAGCTTGGGATGGCAGAGCTGAGTAAGCGAGGCCTCCTTACTGGACAATGCACATGTAGGATGGAGTTCTGTGAGCACTGTGTTTTTGGAAAGCAGAAGAGAGTTCGATTTGGCAAAGGCATTCACAACACAAAAGATATTTTGGAGTATGTTCATTCTAACCTTTGGGGACCGTTTACTGTTCCTTCTTATGGTGGTGCTAATTATATGCTTACCATCATTGATGACTATTCCAAAAAGTTATGGACATTCTTTTTGAAGCAGAAGAATGATGTCTTTGCTACATTCAAAGATTGGAAGACCATGATAAAAAAGCAGACCGGTAAGCCAGTTAAACGTCTCTGCACTGATAATGGCTTGGAGTTTTGTTCGAATGAATTTAATTCCTTCTGTAAATCAGAGGAAATTCTGAGGGAGTTAACAGTTCGACGAACTCTACAGCAAAATGGTGTGGCCGAGAGAATGAACAAGACGTTGATGGAGAAAGTGCGCTGCATACTCTCTAATGCTGGACTACCTAAGTCATTTTGGGCTGAAGCCGATTCTACAGCTTGTTATTTGGTCAATCGTTCTCCTTCCATCGCTGTTAACAAGAAGACACCACAAGAGATGTGGTCAGGAGAACCTGCAGATTACTCAAATTTAAGAATTTCCGGTTGTCCTGCTTATGCTCATGTTGACAATGAAAAATTGGAGCCTAGATCCATGAAGTGTATATTTCTTGGTTATAAGCTTGGTGTTAAAGGCTATAAGTTATGGTGCCTGAAAACCAAGAAAGTTATTATCAGTAGAGATGTTGTGTTTGATGAGACTTCCATGTTACGTGGGACATCTACTACAGGGTCTAGTGATGTTGATCGAGATAGATCTAGCAAACAGGTGGAGTTTCAAATAGAGATAAGTACATCATCCGATTCTACTTCCCAGTCAAGTTTAGAGAGCCAAGGCGATAGTACTTCCCCATCGCCATCACCGTTGCCACCACAGTACTCTATTGCTAAGGATAGGCCAAGGAGAGATGTTAGGCCTCCACAGAGATATGCTAAGGCCGACTTGGTGGCTTATGCTTTATCAGTGGCAGAAGGTATTGAGTCTGGTGAAGAACCTTCTACCTATTCAGAGGCACTTAATTCAGTTGACTCTGGCAAGTGGATGATTGCTATGCAGGAGGAGATGGAATCCCTACATAAGAATGGCACATGGGATTTGGTGAAGTTACCCAAAGGGAAGAAAGTTGTTCACTGTAAATGGGTATTTAAAAGAAAAGAAGGCACACCGGGAGTTGAAGATGCTAGGTACAAGGCTAGACTAGTTGCAAAAGGATACAGTCAGGTTCCAGGTGTTGACTTTACAGATGTATTTTCTCCTGTGGTTAAGCATAGCTCAATTCGAGCCTTGCTTGGTATTGTGGCCACTTATGATCTTGAGCTTGAGCAATTAGATGTGAAGACTGTATTTTTGCATGGAGAGCTCGAGAAAGACATTTACATGCAGCAACCCGAGGGTTTCATTGTTATAGGTAAAGAAGACTATGTTTGCTCATTGAAAAAGTCTCTTTACGGTTTGAAACAGTCTCCTAGGCAGTGGTATAAGAGATTTGACTCATTTATGATCGCTCATGAGTTTAAGAGGAGTAGCTATGACAGTTGTATCTACTTCAAGAAGAGTGATGATGAGTCCTTTGTTTATTTGCTCTTATATGTTGATGATATGTTGATTGTTGCTAAGGATAAAGGAGAGATTAAGAAGTTAAATGCTCAACTCAGTAGAGAGTTTGAGATGAAGGACTTGGGAGCTACCAAGAAGATTCTCGGCATGGAGATTTTGAGAAATAGAAAGGCAGGCAAGCTTTATCTAAGTCAGAAAGGCTATATTGAAAAAGTTTTGCACAGGTTCAACATGCAGAAAGCAAAACCAGTGAGTACTCCGTTAGCAACACATTTTAGACTTTCAGCTGCGTTAGCTCCACAGTCAGATGATGAGATTGAGTACATGTCACGTGTTCCATACTTTAGTGCAGTAGGTTCCCTCATGTATGCTATGGTATGTTCTCGTCCAGATTTATCATATGCAGTTAGTAGATACATGGCAAATCCAGGTAAAGAGCACTGGAAAGCGATGCAATGGATTCTCAGATACTTGCGTGGTACTACTGACGTTTGTTTGCACTTTGGGAGGACTAGAGATGGTGTTGTGGGATATGTTGATTCTGATTATGCTGGAGACTTGGATAAGAGGAGGTCACTTACTGGGTATGTGTTTACAGTTGGTGGTTGTGCTATCAGTTGGAAGGCTACATTGCAGGCTACTGTTGCTTTGTCTACTACTGAGGCTGAATATATGGCTATTACAGAGTCTTTCAAAGAAGCTATTTGGTTGAAGGGCCTATTTGGAGAACTCAGTGAAGATTTGAAGACTTTTGTGGTGATGTGTGACAGTCAGAGTGCTATTTTTCTCACTAAAAATCAAATGTTTCATGAAAGAACGAAGCACATTGACATTCGTTATCACTTTGTTTGTGATATTGTTGCTCGTGGTGATATTGTTGTGAGCAAAATCAGTACACATGATCATCCTGCAGATATGATGACTAAGTCGTTACCTACAGCTAAGTTTGAGCATTGGTTGAACTTGGTTGGAGTTCATGCTTGTGCCGGTTAGTTGCCCATTGGGGCTTTGTGGAAGAGGTGGAGAATTCAGTTAATCACATATTAGAGTTCTTTATGGTGGATTTTGTGTCAAGGTGGAGATTGCTATTTTGTGACCCAAAACCACTCAACCCCTTTGGCTAGAAAAGCAGCGCCGCGGCGCTCCAATGCGGCCTGATAGTGTATTTTATGTTTTTACGCGTTTTTGGGTTATTTTGGGCTAGGGTTTGAGTCCCCATATATATAAATACATCATATTCTCTATAGTTCATTTAAGAAAGTCACATTAGAGAGACATATTAGAGAGTTACAAAATTTCATAAAGATCATAGTGTTGAGAGTGATACAGAGAACTTAGTTTTGTGAGTTTGTGAGTGATTGAGTGAGTGAATTTCTGTATTTGAGCGCTCTAAACACCGTTGTAATTTTCGTTTTGTGATTAGTGAATTGCTTCTGCTCTGCCTGTGATTTTTTTCACCCTTCATTAGGGTTTTTTCACGTAAATCTTGTGTGCAATTTTCTCCCTATTTCTCGTTGCTTATTGCTTTGATTTCTAACAAGTACAAACAAAATGGAAAAAATGGAGGAAATATCCTAATTGGGAATGACCCACTGCTGCCACCGTCTCCTCCATTGTTGGCTGTGTTGACTGGGCCTGCTTCCAGCGAACCACCCCTCCACCAACCTCCCCTTCCAACCTGTACTCCAAACCAAGGGAACCAGCTCGAGTTCGATGGAAAACACCGCCATCAGCACTCCCCGACCACCACCTCCCTCCTTTGGCTGAAGCCCACCACCGTTAGCTTTCCACCACCGAAGCCTAGACATCACCATCATTCCCTTTCTTCCCCTATGGATTGGATTTCCTTCCTTCTCTGACCGCGACCAAAATGCAACCCCAAGACTGCCTTAAACACCATGGTTGTCGCTGCTACCAATCACCAGCCAACCGCCTGCTTCTCCTTCACCTTGACCCAGTAGATGGTGGATCTCTCCCCTCCTTAATGCACCTCCTCTCCCCACCAAAACTCGGATCAGCATCCCCCTTTCACAAGCTTGAGTTTTGGCGACCAGCCAAGAGCCGCCGCCAGCCTTTAGACCCCGACAGAGAAGGGGCCGCCACACTCTCTTACAATGAAACCGTATCAGAGCAAACCCATATAGGAGTTCTTTTTTTTTGTTACATTTATTTTACATAAAGACATAATTATAGTATTTCTTATTAAATAAAGCACAATTAAAATGTCAGAAAGTTTTACATGAAAAAAATGAAGAAACTAATTAGTGGGGCTAGATACCTTGGCCTAGACTTGTATTCAGCTGATCTACTATAATTTGAAGAACATTGTTGCAAACATAATTTTTTTTCCTTTAGTTGGTTGTTACATTCTTAGATAAAGATGTATCACTTGATTATTGAATTGACTGTTCTTAGACAAAAAAAAAAAGAGTTGTCCGTATCTAATTTTTTTTAAAGTTAGGTTAAATTAGAATATATTATAGTATGGACCCAAAAACATTAGCCATTTCGGTTACATCATGGGGGAGTTTTGCAACATGATATGGATCATGTGATGTTGAGACATCATCAAGTTATCAAGTTAGTATCTGTATGGTTCATAGGTTTAAATGAAAAAGTTTGACGAAAATTTAAATTTGTGTAAGAAAAAATATCGTAGAAAATGGTTCGAACCTAAAAATCAAACTGGCTATTAGAGTTGACTTTCCTACCAATTAGTTCTTCCTATTAGACTATTGCACTCTGTGTTGAGCCATGGCGGTGTATGCTAACATGAACTGCATTGAGATGAGTCTTGCTTGCAAGTGACAAAAGGTTTCTTCCAAATGTTGAGGTTGTATGCCCAAACACTCTCCCCACTAGAGGCGAAGCCGCCACCTTAGCTGTTGTATTCACAAATTCGGCTAAAAATTCAATCCATTTATACCGGATATAATTTCAAAATGACATAATTTTGAAATTATACCATAATCATGTCAATTTCTGATAAGTATACAGGTTGTTTATCGAATTCTATGAAAAAATTAACATATTAGAATTGTGCCTCGTAAGTTTTTTATTTCTATTTTTATTTTTATTAATCCTACCCATATTTCTCCATTAAATAATGGTAAAAGATTATTCACTTCAGACTTCAAAAAGAAAATTTGTCAAGAATCTTCATGAGAAGAATTTCATATCAATTTTGTGTATTTCTAATACAAATTACATAAAAATCATACAAGAATAAAATATTATGCAATAGCAACAGTTTTTTTTTTTTATTTATATTTTATATGCATTCTAATTCTTATTAAATAATTCAAATTTATCAGCTTATCCTCCGTCACTAGAGAATTTTTTCTAAAGCGGAGAATTGCCAGTGAAGAGAAAATAAATGGAAGGTATTTTTTAGAATAAGAGATAAAATTAGGTGGCACACACAATTTTTATTTATTTTCATATATATAATACTTTTTTGTAGTTCGTATTTACAGCCTGTTTGTTACATAAGTTCAGACCGTTTAGTTTTAGTTATGAACAATATAAAGCTTATATGTTATCGTTTAAAGTAAATTATAATGTAAAACTTGTACATGCTATAATACTTAAATTTTAAACTCCTCATTTGAATTCTTCTATCAAAACACCCTGTACGTTTTGGTAATCTTTAATTAATATAGCTTGAATCCGAAATTTTACTACTTGTAGTTTTTGCCATCCTTCAAAATTTTTCTAAATTAAATGGGATTCAGTTAATGCCTAGTCTAAGGTCATGAAAAGACGAGATTGAAGCTGTCACCAATAATGCATGGCTTTTTTCCTAATATATATATATATATTTATGGCTTTTATTTGAAAAACGTGTTCTGCATTTTATCTTTCAGGACCACTTTGGTTTTTTGCTGTTTTTAGAATTTTAACCATGATTTACAGTAGTATTCACAAAAATAAAAAGTGGAAAATAATAGTGGAGTGGAGAATATATTGGCATCTTGTTTTTACGATCACTAAAGCGCAAAAAAACTACTAACAACAACTTAATAAGTAAAAATTTTGAGCCGTCAAAATTTCTATGAATCATGATAGATGATAGACTGCTAACTTTGTTAACCTAACGTGATTATAGTATAATGAGTTTTTATAATTTTGATACTTGTATTTTAAGAAAGTGTCATATGATTTCCTGTTATTTATAAAAAATTTAAAAAATATCTTATAGTTTTTTAAAATATTATTTTGGTATTTTAAATTTGTATTTGTGACATTAAATTTTCAGTTTACACTTTTATTAGCGAACCCAAAATTATATTATCAAAACTATAAAATAAAATAAATACAAACAATACCAAAAAATGAATTAATCCACTTATATCCTTTTCTCTATGAGTTATGTTTAGTCTTTTGTTTTGTTTTGATGTGTTGCTATAAAAAAAAAAAATCATTTCCCTAATTTTCAAAAATTTGAACATTTCTCTCCTTTTTAAAAAAGTCCAACCATCTAATTAAAAATGTGGCAAAAATAGGATATTTATCTAATCTTCTCTTTTTTTTTTCCTTCTAATTCTTTTGCTCTTTTTTTCTTTCCTTCTTTCTTTTTTTTTTATTTTTTTTTGCAAAATCTTATATTTTTAAATATGCTTCATTGAAATACTTCTTTTTTTAAAAAATCTAATTACTCCCATTAAAATAGTTGTTTTCAACTATGTCCCTAATTAAATATTTTTTTAACGATATGCTAAAATAATTTCTTCAAATGTGTACCTATTTAATTTTTTTATGCTACTCTCTTAATTATTATTTTTTTCTTTATAAATGTCTTCCTTTTAATTTGCTCCTATTAAGGTAATTTTTCTCAAATGTATGTATCTCTACTTGAACATTTTTAGTATCATGGCATTCTCAATTACTATTTTCTAATTATTATTTTTTTCTTTTAAAGTTATTGTTATTTTCTTATATGTATTTCCTTTTCTATATGATTTATCCTCCAAATTAGTGATTGCCAAGAAAAGAAAAAAATTCGTCCAAAATCACTGATTGCAATTGCAGGAAATGGGGCTTGGCATTTCAAAGAAAAATCATTTTTATTTCTATAACGTTATAATCTTAATATTCATAAAATTGTACGTCCTAGTTTAGTATATAACATATTTATAGATTGAGTCTTATTGTTTTGTTAGTAGTGAGATTATAACCTTATAAAATTAAATACGATTGTTTGATTTCAAATCCAAGGATTAGTACTCGATTTTAAGAACATGTTCGTTAATCTCATCAATAAAAATACCTACATCGTGCACACAAATCGAAAGGTGCTCGTACAAATTATCTGTGTTCACAATAGAAGCAATGGTGCAACTATTTTTTTCCTTAAAAAAATGACTTGACATTTTGGTTATCATAGCATATTTTTGTTGGAGAATTTTCTTGAGGAACAGTTTTCTTTCAAAGCCAGGGTTTCTTTCTTTTTTTTTTTTTTTTTGAAAAAACAATATAAGAATGAAATCATATCAAGGGGTTCAGGAACATAGTTGGAATGCAATATATACTTCCAACTAACTTTTGTCATAAAATTTAAACCAAAAGTTAATTAAAGCTACAAAAATGATACTTTTGAGAACCTCATAAACTATATAGTTGGAACTGCTTAACAATATAGCTATCACGTGCTACTAAAACTTAATATTTTTTTTTTGAAATTTAATGCATTGTTTTATTTTATTTTTTTAATGTTTTACACCATAAGAAAATTTTCATAGCTACTTAAAAGTAGTTATATGGTGAATTATTATTATTATTTTTTATTTATAGAAATGAAACTGAAGTAAATTTTTTAAATTCAAAAAAATCTTTTATAGTTTGTAAAATTAAATTGATAAATTAAAAAATAGTTTTAATTATGTAATTAATGAGAAAGGCATAACAAAAACTGTCATAAAAATTTCCCTAAAATACTTGTCCAAAAAAAAAAAAAAGGTATTTAAAATGGTGGTGAGAATTAACGTGGAAATAAAAAAAAAGATGTTTGAAAGGGTGGTAAAAATTAACGTGGAAATAATTTTTATTGTAGTATATAAAAATTTTATACTATAATATTTTTTTATTATTAATATAATATATGAGAATTTTATAGTATTTACGAATAAGTTTGTGGTAGGAGAAAGGATAAACCATTGCCAAACACCCTCGAAAACATTGAAAAGTTCTCTATTAACTATTAGCAACATATTGGCTAAAGCAAAAAGACAAATATTTGCTCAGACGCCATTATCGTCCAAACCAAGCTGCCTTAGTTAAAGGCCGTGGAGCGCTAGAGAGAGAGGGAGTGAGAAGACAGAGCACGTGCGCGTCTATAAATTCTTCTTTCCCGCTCAGTTTCCGCTGAATTTCTGAGAGAAATCCATCGCCTCTCCCATCAACATCAGGACTCAGGCAAGATTTCTCTCTCTCGCTCTTTCGCTCTCTATTTATCTATAGGTTTATGCTCATTCTCTCTTCATCTCCGTCCATGGAGTTTCTTTCCTCTTTCATTATCTATTTAAACGATTTCTATGGCCGTTCGAGTTCAGAAAAATAATTTCTTTCACACCTTCGTTTGTCTTTGTCCGCAAAATTTCGATCTTTTCTTTTTTTTTGTTTTTTTTAATAGCGACGCAGTGCAATATTTCGAGTCTTTGGACTTTCAATCTGGTTTCTGAAACAATTCTATTCAGTAAAACCCTAGCCGATTGTTTGATCTGGAAGAAATTGTGGACCAGAGTAGTTATATTTTTTTTTAATGTTTCATTTTTTCTCTTTCTTGGAAATGCGACTAAATTTTCTTGTTCCTTTTCCCCCCTTTTATTGTTCTTTCTTTTGAATTAAGCAGAAATTTATTGCATTTTATATGAATTGATATAGGTGGAGTTCAAATTCTATTTTCAAAAAAGAAAATAAAATGTTAGTTGATTTTCGTCTCCATTGTTATATTTACTACGAGGAGCCAAACAAAGTTTATTTTTTTTTCTCCAACTTTATATAATTTTAATTTCTTATTTTTTACTCTGCCATTTTTTTACTCTGCCATTTTTTTACTCTTTGCTCTGCTGTTTTGACCGTCCAAAGAGTAATTACCCTTTTTTTGTGTAACAAACGATAAATTTTAATTTGAGGGGGGTAATTAACTATGGAAATCTAAGGACTAATAGTGGTGATATCTTTCTTGTTTGTTTGTTTGTTTGTTTCTTCTTTGTTTTTTCTTGTATATGTAGTTATGGAAGTTACCTGATTTGATTTTTATTTGATGGACCAAGTTTACGTAGCTATAATTTGGACATTAAAGTGGTTAAGCATCACTTATTGTATCAGGTACCCGTATTGTCAATCAGTGTCGTTTTCTGATCAACGAAAGAGAAAAGTTTTTCTCTTTGCTTATTGCTCTGATTAAAACTGCAGTTCTTTTGCTTGAAACCATATTTTTGTTGGTTCTGGTATGCCGTTTTCTTTCTCTATTGAGTTGGGTTTGGGCCATGAAAGCTTTCATGCCATTGTTTACAGCATCCTTATTGTAGCTACTATCCACTAAGATGTAGTAGAAGGATATAGAGTCTTTCACTTGCTGAAATTCAACGTGTGTGTGCTAAAAATTGCTCTCTCTGTTTGTCTTCTTTCGTTGTCACAGACTCTCAATAGAAGTTTTCAAACTGTAAAGTTTCTTATTGTTGTAATTTGTATGTTGATTATTAGAGGCTGGAGCCGGATAAGAAAAAGATAGTTTATGGAGGGCGGCGCAGGAAGAGGTTTGGAATGCCAGAAGACTATGGATGGGAAGGCGAGTAACAGGAATGGTTCAGAGAAGGCTATTCCTTCTTGTTGCTTGAAGGCTAGGGCTTCAGCCCCTGAACTTGAGGCTAAATGCCATTCCACCGTTGTTTCTGGGTGGTTCTCGGAATCAAAGTCTCACTCTGGTCATTGTCCACTGACGTTGTCTTTTTTATTTGTTCTAATTATTTTATTTAAGTTTTAAACTTATTTCTTTGTGCTGTATAGAATTATTTAGTTGCCTTTGTTGCTTTAAATGGGGTGATTACATTAACCCTATCCAGGTTGTCTTCTTTCTGCAGATAAAGCTACAAAAAGTGTTTATTTCAACAACCCAATGTGGCCTGGTAAGCTCCGTCTGTACTCTTACATAATTGTATCTTCTCTTCTGATAACTTTGTTTGTACATCCTACGTGGTTATTGTTCTGGGTACATGAAAACTAGAAAATGGATTTAGGACTTCCTGATGCTTTTTGATAGCCTGTAGCGATGGCTTTATATTACATATTTACCCATTGGTCTAGTTGTTTTGTTACTTTCCCCTTCTTTATACCTTTTTTTTTTTTAACATGACCTACTTGTTTATTTTTGCAGGAGAAGCCCATTCTGTGAAAGTGGAAAATATTTTGTTCAAGGGAAAGTCAGAGTTCCAAGAGATTCTGGTTTTTGAGGTTGGGCATTCTTATTTTAAAGAGTTTCTCTGTGCTGCTTAGCTTTGTCCTTTTTTAAACCTTAGTTATTGCCGATGCCTTCATGTCCAGTCTTCAGTATATGGAAAAGTGCTAGTTCTTGATGGCATCGTCCAGCTCACTGAGAAAGATGAATGTGCCTACCAGGAGATGATTGCCCATCTCCCCCTTTGTTCAATCCCGTCCCCCAAAACTGTAAGTTCATCCATCCTCATCATTTTGATCTGTCTGATTTTGTAAATTCTCCTGGTTGTATAATACATTCTTTTTGGAGTTCTTTTGACATCTGGCTAAATTTTTTATGCAAGCCCTTTGTTGTGTGCATGTGTGTATATGATATTACATGGTAAAGTTTGTCCCTGCTTTCTATTATAAAAATCTTCTATTTGTCAATCATGCTATTATAAGATTTACATTGCTTTACTTGTCACGGGCAAGCTTGTTCTGGAAACAGTTCTTTTAATTCTAGGATGACTTATAGGACCACAAAATAGAATGGCTTTTCCAATGGCATGTCAACCCTTTGAGGGCTGAGACCACCTTCAAACTGGTTAGTGTGGCATGTCAACCAAATAAGCACGTGTGTTGCTTTGTTTATACAGAGATCTTAGTCTTCTCTTACTACTGTGGGTTTGCTGTTATGATTATCTAGCCAGTAGTTTGTCCCATGAAGGCTTGAATTGAGTTTAATATTATTGAATGTGTGATTTATTCTAGAGGGTTAAAAAGGTGTTTGGGAGAGCGGGGTTGGAACTGAAAATGTTGGTTTAAAAACTGTAGCATGTGAGAGCTTTACATTGTAGCAACTTTTTGCTTTTCCACTGTAGCTGTTGAGAACTTTACACTGTTTGCTGGTTGGAAACCATTCCAACTGAGATGCCAAACAGAGGCTAAGATTATAAACATTTGGTTCTGTTGCGGCTCCTAAGTTAGCAATTTATGATTACTCTCTATTCTCTCCTCCAGGCGAGTGAAAGGAAAGTGATTTGGTTATTTTAAGTTAAAAAACTAAATATTTCAATTAAGATAGTTGCAGTTTTTGCACTACTAATTTATTAAATAAAGTTTGTAGGACGCAATCTAATAAGTGAGCAGTGCATTAATCTGGGGGAAAACCAATTTTGATAGGGCTGCATTACTTCAAATGCCTTTCAGTTCCTTGTGACTTTGCATAACGCTTTTTGCTTTTCAATCTTGACATTATATTAAATGCTTTAAAAAATTCATGGTGCAGGTTCTTGTTGTTGGAGGCGGCGACGGTGGGGTTCTCAGGGAAATTTCTCGTCATAGCTCTGTTGAGCATATTGATATATGTGAAATAGATAAGATGGTTATTGATGTAAGTAGTGATACAATTTATTCTTTATGCTGTTGTCTGCTTAGAATTTGCTGAGTTTTCCAACTATCATGGCGGCTCTGTACTTACTGCTGTTTCCTTTCGTTTAGGTGTCTAAGAAGTTTTTTCCTCAGCTAGCTGTTGGATTTGAGGATCCGCGTGTCCATCTTCATATTGATGATGGTATGATTAAGACATTTTGCTTTTCTTTCTTGGTTTAGAATTTTGATAAATTGTTTCAAGTCTGTTAATCCTTGCTTTTATATAATTTTCATTTTCATGATCCTGACAGCGATTAAATTTTTGCGGCATGCACCTGAAGGGAAGTATGATGCTATTATAGTTGATTCATCAGACCCTGTTGGTACGCCGTTACTCATTTTATGATATCTTGTCAGGAATCTTTTTACCTTGTTGGCTGTCTCTGTTTCACTTTGAATTCTTTTGAACTGCTATGGATAATAGAAAATGCAGTGCAATTCTTAATTCTGCCCCAGATAATATATTTTGTGGTGTTTGATTTATGAATTGGTCTTGTCTTTATATATGCTGTCCGATTTAAGGAATTGTATGCTGCCATGGCACCTAGAATATACCATGTTTTCAGTTTGAATGAAAGTTGAACATGTCATAGCTTCCCTCATTACTTTCATACCATAATGTCTCTTGCAAGCAATATGTCATGCCTGAATATATATATATATATATATTTTTGGGGTGTGGGAGTTATAATTAATTATGGCTAAAGGTGTTTGGACTGATTTTTAAATGGATGAGGTTCCTTCTTGCATATAGGTCCCGCTCAAGAGCTTGTAGAGAAGCCATTTTTTGAGACAATAGCTAGGGCATTGAGGCCTGGTGGTGTTGTCTGTAACATGGCAGAAAGTATGTGGCTCCATACACACCTTATTGAAGATATGATTTCCATTTGCCGTGAAACATTCAAAGGGTCTGTTCATTATGCATGGGCTAGTGTTCCCACATATCCAAGGTAACTTATTATTGCACTTGATTTCAACAAAATCCCTGCCGTAGTTATATTGAAGACTGGTTTGGCATGAAATCATCTTATTATTTGGTTACTTGTCATGCAGTGGTGTCATAGGTTTTCTGGTATGCTCAACGGAGGGGCCACTTGTTGATTTTAAGAATCCGGTCAATCCTATTGAAAAGGTAGAAGGAGCTGTCAAACATAAAAGAGAACTGAAGTTCTATAACTCAGAGGTGAGATTTCTTTACTTTATGATACAGCTTGTATTTTGCCTGCCTGTCCTCTCTCTTCTCAAATCTTGTTTGTAGAAAAATTAAAAGAATTTGATATACTAACCTAGATTGATAGCATTGTCTCTCTCTAGTTTCATTGGAGTTTTGTTATTTGGGCAGTTGCTGCATAGCGACAACATTTGCTTCTACTATATTCTAATTCTGTGATGTTTTCTTTACTCTTTTAACCATTCTCTGGTCTGAGTTCGAAGTTGAATGGACCAACAGAAGTCCTTTTTGCAGTAAATTATACATATATACACACACACACACACATATATGTATATGTGTATGTGCGTGTGTGTGTTAACCCTGTTTATGCAAAACTTTTCACGACATTTTTATTAAATTACTTGTGCAACTAGATTATATACGGATGCGACACCTTAAATCTTTGCCAGCTAACCCCCTTGCCATTAACAGATCGCTAAATAAACGACATGTTTATTTGTTTGTTTGTGTGTTTTGGCAGGTGCACTCAGCCGCATTTGCCTTGCCAACCTTTTTGAAGAGGGAGGTGAGCTTACTTCGTGATTCTTCGACCCCAACCCCAGTACGGGAAATCCACATTTCCTAGTTATTTTAGTAGCATTTTGTGCTTGGTTCCTCCAACTATGGAGATTAGAGTTGTATTGAGAAAATAGGTAATTGTCGTAAAAGAAGGTATAGGTGGGGCTAATGAGCTTTCACCATAGAGGCATTGGTGGTGGGGTGTAATTCTATCATGTAATATTTTAGTATGTGACACTGATTTCTGAAGGGTAAATGCTATGATTAATCTGCTTGAGTTCTCACTGCTTATTGTGCTCGGACATACAAACTTGTTGCACTCGTTAAATAATTACCAGCACTAATATCTTGTTTATCTCTCTTTTAATTCCGCATAATGTAGTTTTTTTATTGGTTCCACACTTGCACTCTTTTTTTTTTTTTTTGGAAAAAATAAGGAATTAGGTCATGCTTTCTAGCCCCTTTGGCACTTTGGCAATCCCGGGGACCACTGAAGAGTAGATTAGGCATAAACTATTCTCCCCATGCCTTCAGTCCAGTGTTATCCGCCTGCCACTGTCCCAATGCCAAATGGGTTCAATTGAGGCTACGGAGTTTCATTCCTTGGGTAGAAGGATAAAGGAGACCTTGAAAAGGCAACTTAACCACTACACCAAAACCTTTGGTGGTGGTTCCACACTTTGCACTTGCTCCTTGTGTTCTGGGTGCTAGAACAACACTTCTAGCTTTAAGTGTATTCTAGAGTTGTCTTTGTTGGCACAAGCAAGCAATTGGAAAGAGCCTTAAACAACCAAGTTTCCTTTGAATTATTGAATTGTGGATATATGTATAATTTAACGGTAATTTTACACTTGACTTTTTTAAGTTTAAAATGTTGCTTCTTTCTTTTCGTTCTGTCGACGTACAAGATGCAAAGTGTAAACCAAAGAAATTTTGACTAGGTTTTTAATTAATTCATTCAGAGTGGAAAATTCTTAAGCAAAATTGGCAAGAAAAAAATTAATTAGAGTGAATATTGTCCGAAAAAAGTGAGAATACTTTATTATAATTATTTTTTTTGAAGAAATATTTCCTAGCCAAAAACAAAAAAAAAAGAAAAAACCTTTGTTCCTCAATTCTTCCCCAAATTCGGCTATTTACCAGATTGTTAAAACTCAAAGGTCATTTTGCAAGATTGTTAAAACACAAAGGTTTGGGTTTTCAATAATATTGAAGTAAGATGGAATTTCATGAAAGAAAAACAAACATTTGGGGGTCGCAATACGATTAAATCTTTCCACCCGATATGTATTGAAGATATTAAAGTCGTAGATTCTTACACGTGTCGAATCTTGACGGTATCTGTCAGACTGGCACACGCTAGCCACACTCCCTCCGAGAGCCAATAATCCCATTGGCCCTTTCTCCAAAACTTTCTCGCGAAACAAACAAAAAGCTCAGAACAAAAAATTCCTGCAGAAAAATTTGTCTACTTTTCTATCTTTGAGCCTCCGAATACCTACCTTAATATCTGACCATCGAAAAGGTACCACTTTCTGGAAGTCGTCTCTTTCCATTTCAATAGAAATATGTGTATGTTGTTGTTGTTGTTTTATTTAATTTAATCTAATTTAAATTTTTTATTTTTTAAGTTGATGAGAATGTTTCCGTTGTTTGGTTGATAACTTGTTTGGCTTAATTTCTCTATTTTTCCTGCTGCGGAATCAGGAATTGCTTTGTTAAGAAATCATAATGCTTAGATTTATAGGAGACATATAATTTCCTTCCGAAAATTCCTAAGGTGATTATTAGATATTTGTTTTATAATTGGACTTCTCTTGGTTGATAATAAAGTTACAAACTCTTTTTTTTTTTTTTTTTTCCTGCTTTAAAATAACTAAATCAGAAAATATTAGAATATAGACGAAACTGGAGATTTTATTTGTCTCCTTTGCCTTTCATTTCTACTGGATGGATTTTATGATAAGATTCAGTTGCAGTCACATCCTTCTAATTTGTCAAAGTTTTTTTTTTTAATAAATTTGAGAGGGGGTCTTGCAGGATCATTGTCCGGGTGTTTCATTGATTTTTATCGAATAGATGATGCTGAATGCAATTTCAGCTCGCGTAGTTGCAAATCCGAGGGCGCTTGGGAACCAGGTAAGCCGTCTTCAGCTCTCAATAGTAGGACGTACCTGTTCTAGTACTACTTTTGCAGAATTATTGTACGTAAATTATACCTTGGAACACCCTGCGGACTTGATAAATCTTCCGTTTTGCAGACAACTCTATCAGCTGATCGGTTAGGATTTGACTCGTCCAGCCTAAGGACAAGCGTCACACATCTGCCATGTAAACTTTGCACAAAACGGGCTGTGAGAATTGTACAGTTTTTAGCTGTACACAAGAGCAAATTAACGTTAAGGACTTTAGCTTCTGCTCTTCCTGATGGAGACGGTGAATCGAGAGACGGTTTTTCACATTCTTGTGCTGATGGCCAACCCCTTTTACCCTTGGGAAAGAACAATAGGTATGAGTATGCAGATGCAGAAGAAGACCCCTCCTTTTCGGATTCAAGATCAGACTTTTCCGTGAATGCTAATCATCTGGTTAACCGAGAAGAACTTCTTGACAAGCTAAAGGCTGTTCTCTTGCATGTTTTAGCATCAGAACAGTGGAATGCGTCTCAAATTAAACTATGTCACAGGTATAGCTGAACTATTTTGTGGAGGAAAGCATTTAAAAGTATAATTATTCTTTTTTTCCCCATCTTTCTTTCTGTTTTCTTCTTCTCGTGTAACTTAATAATTTTTGAGCTTTTTTCCCCTCAACAGAAATTACTTGGTGAGTGCAACAAACTTAATAGATTATCTGGCACTGAAATGCCTTGACATTGAGCAGATCAAAGAAGAATTTTCTTCTATTGGCCTTTTAAATTGGGAGATCATCGATTCATGTGTTATGGCAAGTCTAAATGCAGGGATTCAGCTTTTGGAGAACTTGACTCTCGACTCTTTAAATGGCAAAGAGAATATCTCAGGAAGTCGCAAAGAGAAAAGGTTAGAGAACCAACAGAATGAGAAGTTTGCAGTACATTTAATGAGAAAGAAGGCATCCTCCAACAGAGAGTTGTTGATGGGCCCACTACAAGATGGCAAAACCAGTCATGTTATGGTAACAGTTGGCAAAGAAGCTACAGAGAATGAAATGCTTATAGCCGATCTTATAGCTATGGGAGCATCCATTATTAGGATCAATTGTGCACATGGAGATCCAACTGTTTGGAGTGAAATAATCAACAGAGTGAAAAGAAGCTCTCAAATGCTGGAGAAACCATGTCGAATCCTCATGGATTTAGGTGGCCCAAAGCTACGAACAGGTAACCTAAAGCCGGGTCCTCAAGTTATGAAAATATCGCCAAAGAGGAATGCATCTGGAAATGTGATCTTCCCGGCTGAAGTTTGGCTGTCTCACAAAGGAGCAGGCCCCCCGCCAAACCATGTATCTCCTGACACAGTTGTCGTCGTAAATAACACCAATTTTCTTCGTGACATTGAGGTAGGTGATACTGTAAGATTCAAAGATGTCAGAAGGAAAAAAAGGACTCTGAAGATTGTAAAAAAGTTTGATGTTTTTGCTGGAATTGGATTTGTCGCTGAGTGTAGCAGGACTTCTTACATCGAGTCGGGGATGCAATTGTATATTAAGAAAAAGAAATGCAAGTCTCCTTTTGCACAAGTTGTTGATGTCCCTGCAGTAGAGCCATCTATTAGATTGAGAGTTGGAGACTTGCTAGTCATAGCACGAGATAGCTCATGCAGTCTGACTCACTTGCCTGTATCCATAAGAGGTGCTCATAAGATTACTTGTTCTTCTGGTCTTCTTTTTGACTCAGTCAAGCCAGGAGAACCTATTGCTTTTGATGATGGTAAAATCTGGGGTCAAATTGAAGGTACTAGTATTTCAGAGATTATTGTATCAATAACTCATGCAAGTCCTAGGGGCACTAAACTTCGATCTGAGAAATCCATCAACATCCCAGAGAGCAATATTCGGTTTCAAGGCCTCACTTCCAAGGACCTTTTGGATCTTGATTTTGTTTCTTCTCATGCTGATATGGTAGGGGTTTCCTTTGTTCGAGATGTTAATGATATAACTATCCTCTGCCAAGAACTGGAGAAGCGAAAACTTTGGAACTTGGGAATTATCTTGAAGATTGAGACAAAAAGTGGATTCGAAAGTCTGCCTCAAATGCTACTGGAGGCAATGAAGTCACCAAATCCTTTGGGGGTTATGATTGCCAGGGGAGATCTTGCTGTGGAGTGTGGTTGGGAGAGGCTTGCTGAAATACAGGAGAAAATATTGTCTATTTGTTCTGCCGCCCATGTACCTGTCATTTGGGCTACTCAAGTTTTGGAGTCATTTCTCAAGTCTGGCGTGCCTAGCAGAGCTGAGATTACTGATGTGGGCAGTGGAAGAAGGTAAGCGGTGAATCCATACTATTAACTTGATGTTCATGAAATTCCAAGGAAGTTACCCGACAATGTTTTTCATTTCCTCCTCAAAGAAACATGGCTGCATAAACATGTCAACATAAGTAGTAAATTTTTTTGATATCTGCTTGTGCAGGGCAAGTTGCATTATGTTAAACAAGGGAAAACATCTCGTTGAAGCTGTTTCTTTTCTAGAAACCATCCTGCGCAACAACTCGACAAACATGAAAGCAAAACTGAAGCCCCTTGCTCTGTCAGGCAGCCTTTCTTAGTATAAGCCTTTTTTTTTTTTTTGGTGGTGGCTAATTGCTACTGTGTATGTAGAGGCTTTTCTTTAAACGCTAAGAACTGAGGTGGTCACTAGATAAATCACCGCATATATTCTTTTGCTCGAAGGAACCGACGTTTTGAATTATGTAAATTTTTAGCCATATTTTGTCATAGATGACGGGTTTAATTCTTCGTTTAAGTATCAAAACAGGGGTCAGGCAAATGCTAAGCAAGCAAGCAAGCTGATTTCACGAGTGACAGTGGCACAGCCGAGTGGTTAGAGTTTGCTGCAGTGCGACAAAGAGCAGACATAAGGAGTTCGTGTTGAAGAACTAAAAAGTTTTGCACATTTAGAAGAATATGCAACCCACACATCCATAGAGGATTAAATATGTAACTGTCCTGTCAGACAATAGTCACATAGTCAAACAACCACCACCTCTTTACTTAAATTTTTAATTTTTTTTGATAATGTTAGGCTCCTTTGGCAGCAAAACATGTGAACTTCTCCATCTCAGCTTGGATGAAGTTGATGGACTTCTTTATGCTTCTAGTATTACGCACTAAATTTCTGCTGCTGAGAGTCCTGATTAGTTTTACCAGTGACTAAAATAGTGTTTGATAATGGTCAGAATTAGCCATATATGCTCAAACAATATAAAGCATCAATAATATAATTTTAATGTGGCAAGCATGTCAAACAAACCATATGGAGCAAATTTAAAAATAATATTTAAAGCAAAAGATGAAAACCTGACCCCACACGGACGTGCACACGTGATCAAAAACCTCAGAAAGGTCTCTTGTTCCTCCATAAAATGACATCGTTTTGGGCCTTATGGTAAAAACGACATGTCTTTTGTCCAAATGCTAGCCCCATTCTACTTAGAAAACGAATGAACTCCGGTGCTCTGGTGCTCCATTTTTGATTATTTTTGTAGCGTTTTTGTCCAAATTTCATCCTCTTTAGTTATAAAACATTCATTTGACTCAAAAAAAAAAAAAAAAAAAACCTAAAAATAAAAACTTTCAAAGACGCATAACCAGCCATTTCAAGTTCAAAAACGTCCACAAGTGCTCCAAATCCATGCATAGAACTTACCATGGAACACATTTGAAGTGTATAAATTCAAAATTACACTTCGTTAAGCTAAAATCCAAATTCTAAAAACTTGTATTTTTAACCAACCATGAACTGAAAAATTCGAAGGATTCCTCACTTCTTTTTCTCATTCAAAATCGTGCATGAGACTTTCATCTCACACGGCTATCATTTGCGAGATTTTAAATGATCTTAACACAAACAAACAAAATTAAAACAACCAATCTAGTCATTTCATCCCAAAATAAATCCATCTTAATGAAATTTGATGCATGTATAGTGAGTCTTAGTTCTACTATTACAGTAACTACTTTAGATAGTGGATACTTTAAGATTTACGATAAGATTTCCTCACATAAGCCATAAACTAAACTGACATGCTCCATATTTGCATAGCCTGAAAAGTGAAGTAGCTGAAAATTGACAGCTGACTTAGCCGCCTCTAGGTGTTGTTCTATAGATTTATCAGTGATTCACTTAAAATTTCCAAGCATAGAATTGTGGTGATTTAATGCCTGTCTCTGAGTTGTAGCTCTCCAAATCGCGATTGAACAGAGCATTCGATCCAAGAATTCAAGAAAGAATCCAAAAACTCAACTAGATGAATGCAAGAAGGAATTGAAACTCAATTTAATCATAGAAATCTACAGCCCAAAAAATTTTATCAAGTTTTAGTACATGGCTGATCACAATAGAAAGACCACAACCTTAAGAAAGAAATCTACTTTTTTCTTGAAATAAAATAATGCTTCAACTACTTCCAATTGAGACAATTCCAAATAAAGACTCAAAAGCTTATAATATAGGCTTCACACTACTCCTTTTTAACTGTCTAACCCACATGCGATAAGGCTTCCTTTTTATTTTGCGTAAAGTTTAGCGATCTCCAACTTGGTTAAATAAAAAAAACTTTCATAACTTCGACAACAACTACTGTTGATGAGGAGTAAGAAAAAATAATTAAGATTTATTTAAGTTATTAGGATTGCTTGTGGTGGATAATTCCGATTGTGCATGCAGAGGCTTTAGGCCCTGTTTGGAACGACTTAAAAGTAAGCTGTTTCTGGCTTATTCAGTCTAAAAATTGCTTTGGGCGTATTTAGGTAGACAAGCAGATTGAGCTTTTGATTTTTGTATGCACTTTTAGAACAAGTCATATTTTTGGTGCTTATAGAAAAGTGCTATGAAAAACATCTTTATTTATCCTTTTAACCATTTATTTGTGAATAGACTATATTGCCTTTTATGTCAATAAGAGCTTTTGACTTATTTAAGTACCAGACAGATTCAAAAGCTTTTCTAAATTAAAAAGCACTTTCCCATATGATATTCAAAAACAAATTAAAAATTTATAGCTTATGCTTTTCTTCTTCTACTGCTTAAAAATAAAAGCAGAAGGTGGCCGTAACTTAACTTAACACGATGCTCCTCTTGGGTTGGGAGACTTAAAATCCTCACATGAGTAGAGGTACACGATACTTAATTATCTTATCTTTAGTTTACCAACCTTGTAAACTTAATGAACATGCCGTATACTATGTTATAACTAATGTGTATTTAGTCACAAATTTAGTTCAATTTTTATTATGACTAAAACTTTTAGTCACAGTGTTTTTAGTATCTGTGACTAAAAACACTGTGGCTAAAAGGTTTAGACACAACAAAAATTAAAATAAAGTTGTGACTAAATGCACAAAATATTGAGACTAAAAGTTTTGCTAAAAACTGTTAGGACTAAAAGTCCAGTTTTTTTTAGTGGTAGTTTTAATGGTTATGTTTTCAATAGTTACTATTATATTAGCCGTTTGGTATAAATTTGACTGTTCTAATGAAGTATATAGTTGGCCGAAAAAATAATCTAACAATTCTTTTTAAATATGATTTAGGTGAGTAACATATTTATAACCTGTTGACATGTTTTTTTTAAATAAAATATGAAATTAAAGATTTATTATATGCTTCTTTATAATTTTGTGATTTAAGACTTAAGAGCTCTTCTAAGATTACCTGCCATCGATTAGTATTTGTTTCATACAATTGGATATTCTCCAAAAAAAAAAAAAAAAGAGAAAAACTATCTCTTGGATTCAATAATTAACAAAGATTTTTTAAATCGACCAATATACTCTTACCCAAACCCAATTTTTTTCGAAGGTCCAAACACAATTGACTAACTAAAAAAATAAAAAAAAATCAATATTCTTCTTGTTTTTCTTTTTTTCCCCTTTCGCCAACAGCTATTTAATTTTTTTAGGTTATATTTTTGTTTGGCCACAAGTTTTATTAAGGGCGTTAATCATTCGCCCACCGACTAGGAATACAATGCTCTCTCTTATCTCTCTCCTTTTTTTTTTTGGTGTAAGACCCTTGGGATCCGGAGCAACATTGGCCGCATCTAATCTGGAGTCAAGTCGGGTCGAACCCATACAGGAAGCTCTATCAACGCTTTTCTTTCCATACACAAGCCTCGAATTTGAGACCTTGCTTGAAAAAGAACGAGTTCTCTATCATTCGATCCCACAAATTGTTGGTTCTCTTTTTTTTTTTTTTTTTTACTTTTCCCTTGTATATATTTTTGAAAGGTTCCCTTAAATATTTAGGGCAAGGCCAATTTCCCTTTCCTTCATTAGCCTTCAATCTCGAACTTCTGCTAGGGTTTCTTTCCTCAATGGAGTTGGTGTTGTGTAATTCCAAGTTACAGTCGACCAGCATATTGCCTTGGGATATAATTGAAGAGATACTTAAAAGATTAGATGCGAGATCATTGATACTATTCAAGTGCGAAGCTAACCGTCTTTAGCGAAACTAATCGTCTAGGTGAAGAGACCATTTTCTCGGTTCCTAGCTCTGAAAACTTTGATCAGATTGTGGCTCACAAATTTCTGAATATAGAGTTAGATGATCTTCTATAGGTATAACTTGGTGTCTGGAAGGTGGTGGGAATCACTTTTACTGTAGTATATGAGAGCTTTACACTGTAGCAATTTTTTTTATTGTTACTGTAGCATGCGAGAGCTTTACATTGTTTATAACTGAGTTTGTGGTGGAAACTGTGGTTCGCACCACTATACCAAACAGGGGGTTGGTAGGTAGTCAGAATGGTGTACTTTGTTTATATGACCGAACTGGTTACAGTGTCTACTTATGGAACCCTGCAATCAAAAAGCTTAAGAAACTCCCTCCATCTCCTTTTCATACTCTAGATTATCGGTATGGATTTGTTTACCAACTGTCGACAAATGATTTCAAAGTGGTGGAGGCCTTTGGACGTCTACAAAGGGATTGTTTCAATTTCTTTTGTAGGAGGAGACCAAGTTGGCGTATACAGTTTGGGAACCGATTGTTGGAAAGCTATGGAGATGCCGGACATATTTTCGTATTCAGATTCTTCTGCTCTAATTACTCCTCTGAATGGGACGTATTCGGTTGTTGTTAATGTCTATATTTTGGAATACAACCAAACCTGGACTCTTTTGGCGTAGCTGCGTTTGATCGAAGTACTGAAGAATGTAAGCTCATTGACGCGCCTCCATTTGCAAAAGAATTTGTGGTTCAGAGTATTTGCAAGTTGTATGGCTGCCTATCTCTATTCACTTTTCAAGAGTCGTGGATTCATTGAGATATGGGTAATGAAGAAATACAGTGTCTCGGATTCTTGGACTAGGCATTTGTCCATCGACTTTGTTAAGTGCCCTTTACCGTCGTTTCAAAGTGATTACTTTGGGTCAATATGTGTTTCGGATAAAGGTATCCTGTTAATTGAGTCATCACTTAATTATGAGGATTGGTGTCTTTATGATTCAAAGAGTAATAGAGTACAATATATACGTCCATGGATGCATGTGATGGACTTTACTTCTTGTGTTGAGAGTATCTTTCTAAGTTAGAAAGGGGACAGAAGTTTGGTTCTCGAAACAAAGCTTTGCTTCTCTCCTCTCTTCAAATTTGTTAAAGTAACTACTCTAAAATATGAAATTAGTAAATTAATCTTATTCGTTTTTGCACTGAATGATTATATGGTTGCATGAGTCGTCCCAAGGTCGCACAGGGCTCTTTTAAGGTCGTGCGAGATGGTTTTGAAGTTATTTTGCAAATTAAAGCTTTTAAGGAGTCATTTTGCTAATCAAACTTTTTTTGAGGGTGCTTATCAAACTGTTTGATTAGTCAAATCTTACAAATGTCTTCAGTCTAGTCTAGTGTTCTGATGTTTAGTACATTTTTCATTTCTGATCATGTATCCTCCATTTTGCTTATTGCTTATTATTCAATATTCTTGAGGATCTATCTTCTTGCAAGATGAATGAGAGAACAAACCAGTAACAAGTACTCGCTTTGGACTTAAAAAAAAAAAAAAGAGAGAAAAACAAAATAGACAACAAGACCGACATAGATTTGAGATACAACCAAATCATTTGTATTTGATCATTCTTCTCAAGAGTATTGAAATGTTATCTATACACCCAGAAATGTGTTTTTTGAAACAAATCAATTATTTTAGTTTTTATTTGTTGGAACAATAGACTCCTCCTCCCAAAGAGCTATGTTTTTCCTCCAACAGAATTGAAATAAACATGTCATATAGAGATATTCAATGAAAAGTTTTACTTCTTCTTGTTCTCTAGCTCTGGGTTGAAACCCCTCTTTCTTCTACGAATTTCAGTACTTCTCTGAAGAATCTATTCAGGTTTGTGAAGATCCATGAAGTTCTTCTCCAATGTTTTACTGGTTACAATTCACAGTGGTCTTTAAGTTTTACTTAACTGTAGGGGCTTAAATTGACCGGGAGGAAAGTTTCCTTTTGTTTTTCTTTTTAAACCAAAGCGGTCTCTTCCTTTAAGAATATTCTTAAGGCTAAAATGTAGGGTTTTTTTTTTTACTCTCTCTTTCTCTCTCTCAATAGCTACGTTTCAATAAGCAATGGAGCCCTCCCTATCTGAATTCTAAGAGCCCCAACAATTTGAACCAAGTGTTTTTTAATTTCAAAACTGAGATGTTGCAACATATTAAACTTCATTTTATTTTTAAAAAGAAAAGCAATTCGTAAGGAACAACAGGATTGAGAGACGAACAGAAACTTAAGTTAATAAATGCAAGTTAAATCTAAGTGCGTCAAAAGTTGCTAGAAATTCTGAATTATGTGGCGGCTTGAGATATGTTAGATATAGGGATTGCGACATGAATTTTTTGTGCAGGAAATCCTAGTATGCCTTGTCGCGCCTAATAGTTTTCCCAAAGCTTTTGACAAATTAAGTATGTTAGCTAGATCATCAATGTACCTTGATGACTTAAAATTAAACAAAATTATCACATCAGTCACACTCAATTGGAGAAAATAATTCATCAATTGCATTGATAAAAAAAAAATTCAAAACATCATATTTAGGCTACATCGTACTCCTAGAGAAAGAAATCTAGAACATGCTAAAAATAAATGACATTCTAAACATAGTTCTTAACATGAAGAGAAAGACTATAAAATTTGAGAGTTTCAGGTCGTATCATTTCCTTCTTCGTTCTGAGCTCTTTCTCTCTTTCTTTTCTAAGTGTCCCTTAAAAACCTTAAAGAAGTCCTATTTATAGTCTATAGCAAAAAAGAGAAATTTACAAACAAAAAAAAATGGAATTGAAAATTCAAAATTCCCTTCATGGGGTTGCGATCTCAGCACGCTAGCACCACAGCGCCAGCCCCTGATGCTGAAATTTGAATTGCTCCTGCACTGCAGTGCCAGTACTCTGGTCCGAGATGGCTTTTCATCCGTTTGCAGGCCCTCAACGCCACCGAGTCAAGGTCGAGGCGTTGTCTTCTCTATTCCCCTTCATTTTGGACTTTTCAGCTGCATTTTCCACACCTTTCACTCTCAACCAAAAATTCTATATCTTTTTTTTCCTAATCTGCAAAATAAAAGCAAAAACAAATAAAAAGATAACAAAAATTCTTAAAAACTATAAAAATATTAAGCTAGAGGTATTTCCATTACGTGTATAAAATAGACTCATCAGGTGCTGTTGCCGATCCGAAAAGGCTGTTAGTTTTTTTGTTGAAAATAGAAGATAAGATAATCCACCAGATTTCACCACCCTTATCTTCATTGAAGCTGCTGCAGCCATCACTCTCCTCAGTTGAACCGTTGCCCGAACCACTCTCTTTAAGAGTCTTGATTATTCATTGATCTCGCTACATGATATATATGCACAAATACTAGTACTAATTAAGCTATCAAGGCGACTTTAGGAGTGGCGGTAGCACTATTAGCCTAGAACTCGCACAAAGCGAATTGAATTCGCGTACACATTATTCATGGAAAATTTGAAATGTAACTTCTGCTGATTTCACATTGCAGCCAGAGCCAGAAGCCACAACCCAAACACCACAACAACAACTTTGGATGAAAAAACAACACAAGCTAAAAGTCTAAAACTTGAACAGGAAAAAAGAAATTAAGACTTTAAACCAAGTCGGCGCCGCCACCACCCTCATGAGTCTGGCCAGAGTCCTCATTTCTCTTTGGACGTACTTTGTTCAATGATCTTTTAATGGCTGAACGTATGGAGTTTTCCAAACAAGAATCGAGTATGCTGCTCCCAGGCAAGTCGTCGGCGTTGAATATCTTTTCCACGTCCTCGATCTTGAGAAGAAAGCCTTCAATGTTGGTGTGGGATTTTAGAGATTTCTTCGAGATTGGGAACGTATTTAGTGTATTCCCCAATCTGATCCAGTGCAGGAGTTCTTCCCCAAAGTAACAATTTCTCTCCAGGCGATCAGCCTCTGTTCTAGTACTGTCATAGCTCCATACAACGCCTTGCGTAATGAAAAGTATAAAATCAAGTGGTTCTCCCACTGAAATTATATAGGTGTTCTCTTTGTAGACCACTGGCTTGATATTGTAGATTGTTTCCACAAACACATCTATCTCATGATCTGCTCAAACAGAGACAAAAGAGAGTATTATATTTATCATAGGTTTGTTTCTAGCATGTCTACTTTTTTTTTAATCTTATTGAATATAAGCATTCATATTAGATTCAATATACAAATTAATATTTTACATTAGTCAATAATTGATTTTGACTTTTATAGTGGCCAAATTATTATTAAAGAAAACAAAACAGGCTAAAATTTTCAAAAATAAGAAAAAAAATAAAAAACACAAAATTATTTTTGAGAGTATTTTAGATATTTTTGAGGTCAAAATCTATAGTTTAAAGTTCATTAAAGTTTTGAAAGTTTTCGTATTTTTTTTATTTTAAGGTATTTTAGGTAATTTCAAAATAAAAATTAACCAAGAAAATGTGTAAATTTGTGTATTAAATATAAGCTGAAGGTTTACATTTAATTAGATCAAAAACTAAAAATATATAGTTTGAATAAACCTAAAATTAAATAACCGTTGTTTCTATATATACGAGAATGCCAATGTCAAAATTAAATTTGCACGTCAAAATCTGTCCAACTTATATACATAAAGGATTAACATATTATGCGAGTCAAAACTATATATCTCTTTAGATTTTCAATCATAATTAGTTGAAAAAGATATCCTACGTACTTGTATATACCTCTGTCTTCTCTCTCTTTTTTTTTAAAATTTTTTATATGAAATTATAAACTATGTTAATGTTAGCATGGCAATGCAACTAGTCAATTGTAGTTTAACTACCTCCTAGGTCTCTTGTAAAATTACCTGATGTATAGTGAGGTTGAGAGAGGCCAAGTACAGTACTCATGAGCTTTTGTAGAATAGACAAGCAGAGGTGTGCCTTCACATGGGTTTCAAGCTCAGCTGGAAGAGTAGAGAGAACATTTACGACATTGATGTCGTCGTCGTCGTCTTTTAATTTGCACGACAAATGCTCCGTGACGAGGTCTTTTATATCCTTGGGGATTTCGTTGGCTGAAATCCATGATTGTGCTCTCTTGTGCTTCTCCTGCAGTTTTTTCCAATCTGCAATATAGCCTTCAAGTTCTGCAACTTTCTGTTCCCCAACAAAAGAACCCCAAAGTTCATCAAATCTCATCAATAGAATGTCAGAGTGTGTGTATATATATGTGTGTATATATATTACACAACATGCAGCTTTATATTACTTGTAGAGTGTTTGGTAAACATAATTAGAATGAACTTTTTAGTTTAAAACACTGAGCATATAGAGCTTTACACTATAGCAATTTTTTTGTTTTTTACTCTACATGTGAGGCTTTACACTATTTAGTAATTAAAAAATTAGTTCTAACCATGCTTGCCAAATACCTTATTGGTTTTTATCTCAAGTACACCAGAAATTAGGGACCGGTAGAAAAAAAGAAAAGTAATGAAATAAATCCCAGGGCAATTATGCATGTTTATTGTTTCATTTAGAGATGATCATTATCAAATTAAGGTTAATTAAGAATTAACTCACTTCAAGCAGTGGAAGTGGACCTTTCATTTCTGCTCTTCTGAGATGCGCCCCTTAAGATAAGTGAGTAGATTTGCCAAATCAATATCTTCTCCATGATTTAGTGCATTCCGTTGTTCTCGCATGATCACATTCTACATGAAATTTTTGTCATATTTTATTTCATTTCCATCATAAATGTATTTTATATACTAATCTATTTTGCGATCTTTGATCATTTTCATGGTCTCCGTGCTCCTCTAGTTCGATTTCATGGTTTCCAACAGCATATACATCTGCTCAGAACCAAAAAACGTTGAGTCTTATTGTAAGCATCAAAAGCTTAAGTTGCTTACTTCAAAAAAAAAAAAAAAAAAAAGAAGCTTAAGTTGCTAGCTAGCAGGTTTCGGCCAATTCTTGAATTCTCTTATAAAACTATCTGGTAAAAGCGAAAGGAAAAAAAAAGGGTGAATTTTATGAAAGGTTAATTATATCATTATACCTTTTAGTTTTAGACATTTTTATCTATTTGGTTTTAAAAACTACAAAAATATTTTTGAAATTAAAAAACTTATTTTAATTTGTCCCTTGCAGACCTTTTAGATAGAATAAGCATGAAAAAAAAGGGACAAAGATACCATTTCTTAAACCAAATTTGTTTTTCAAATATATTTTCTTCTTAAAAAATATATTAATAAAAAATATTTTAACATTTATAAAGCCATAAAACTTGAAATCTTTTTTTTAGAATTTGTTTTTTGTTTTAGAAATTTTTGTGTTTTTTCTTATGTAAAATATTTTTAATGATTGTTTAAGGATAGTTTTGTTATTTTGCTAAATTTTTTTCAATTCATAATAATGAAATTGAATCAATTTTTTTTTTTAATTTGAAGTGATATCTCTTTGTAGCTTTTAAAAATAAGAAGACAGATTGAGAAATAGTTAAAACTATAAATCATGATTAATGTTGACATAGTTACTAGCATATAAAATCAGATATGATGCATGATGATCTGGCTTTTAAAGCAAAAAACAAAAAATTACAAACACTAGCAAAGTAAATTCTTTTGTAGAATTGTTTACAAGTTTTTACGTATATAGTAGGAGTTGTGAAACTTAAGAAAATTTTAACTTACAATTTATGAAAGATTACCTGCAGGTTTCCAATAAGGTACGAAAATAGGAGCAACCCCATGATTGAAATAAGAATTGCAAAGCAGGTCTCCGATAGGTCGCTGCTTATTTCAAGATTTTTTCCAAAAGAACTGGCAAAATTTGTTTGAACCAGCAAGATATGACACACACACACACACACACATTTGTGTGTATATATGTTAGATCAAATACAGTAGAGCACAAAATTAATTATTTTATACAAAATGTAATCATCATCAAAAAAGCATATATACTATGAGTTAATGCAATTTACTACGCAAATTATAAACTAGAATATACTAGGAGACGGGGGTGGCTCAAGCTCCACTATAATTATGGGCTATTATTATTATTACTTTTTTTTTCTTGAAAAAATCATTGCATATTAATTTGATTATCAGACTTGTGCGCCTAAATTTCCTGCAATAACGAATAAAAAGTCGTGTGTCTGTGGTCATGTCACAAATTAAATTACCTTATACCACAACATGTTTTATTTAGGACCTTTCAACAGATGCATGAACAATGAAAATTTCTTTTTGAAAAAAAAAAAAACTTTGGCAGCACACGCACTCACCCCCTTTTCGTCCTAATATCGGACTCCGGAATTTAAGAATCATATAAAAAAATTTGAAATAGTTTCTAGTGTCAAAAGAATTGCATGTATAGAGATTTAAAAAATAATGGACATAAATATAAAAAAAAAAGATGAGATGACATCAATAATTTCCTATTTATTAAGAAAACGCACACACCGCACACGTCCAAACCTCAGGTTTTGCAGGCCCCACCAAAAACATTGCTGTAACTTTATGGGAAAATCTGTCCTTCCAACCAAACCAGAACCAAGGGCATCAACAAATATTCCGAAATCGAATATGGTAGCATTTTGTGGATTTACAGGGCAGAAATTCACAACATTAAACGTTGAATCCGACGAAGAAGTTTTGACATGGCAGCTAAAAGCATCAGGAAGACATCCTTCATGACTTCTACAGGCACGTTGCCAGCATGTTGTGACTCGTTGAATGGAAAAGTAGTACCAACAGGCTCCAAATATCTGACCAAGTGATAGTTACAATTTTTATGTTTAAATCAACAAAAATATAATTTTAAAAATCTGTTTGTTTTTAAAATATAATAACTAGGACGTACATGTATTATAATAACTAATAAGTAAGAGACTGATTACAATCAATGACAACTTATTTGTTCGAAATTTAGGTGAAATAGACAAAACAATGCGGTATAATGAAACTTACATGACTGGCAACAACGTAGAGAAACAAATTGAAGGCGCCTTTAAGCCACACATGTCCGGTTATTGAATCAAAATTCCATTTAAGTTCCATGCATAAATTGTAGATTTGAAGAATTCTTGGCAAATTTTGGGAGAGAACAACGAAGTTCAGCATTCTCACTGTAGTCCAATATTTTCTCGCGAAACACATTTGGCGTTCACAACTAAGATTAACACCTCAACAATTTACAAATATTCTTGTTTGCTTCCACAATATTAAGCTCTTATATATATATGTGTGTGTATAAACTACACTATTAATTTAGGACAAATAATATTATATAAAAATTAAAAAGGGTTATTATCATTTTAATACCATGCGTTTTAGAGAAACATCACATTGATATTTTGTTGTTTGAAAAATATCAAAACAGTACCTTGTAGTTTTCAAAAATATTGTTTTTGTATCCTGAGTTTGTCTTTTTGATGTGCAATTTCTTTTTTTACCTTTTCATTGATGAATTCCAAATTAATTTTGTGAAACTATAATAGAAAATTAAAAAAAAGAAATTAAACAAAACTCATCAAAGAAAAGCATATATGTGGACTTATTCATTTTTTGGCATTGTTTGTATTTATTTTTTTTTTTACAATTTTAACAAAATAATTTAGTGCATTAATAAAAGGTTAAAAAAGAAAATTTCACATTACAAAACATAGATTCAGGGTGTTAAAATAATATTTTTGAAAACTACAAGATACCATTATGATATTTTTCAAACAATAGAATACCAATGTGATGTTTTCTTAAAATACACTATTAAAATTACAAAAACATAAAAAAAAAAAAGAAGAGAGAGAGAGAGAGAATATACTGTTTCAGAAAGGATGGCTTACCTGTGGCAGGGGAAGGATAGCCAAAATATCAATTATGATGGAGAAGATAGAGGACTTTAAAACAAATTTATTGGACTCTCTTATAGCAAGGGTACCTACTTTGAAACCAATATCCAATAGCCAAAGATATCCGTGAAGGATCTAAAAACAAGAGCAATGATCTTTAACTTTTGGTCCATTCTGAGGCACTTCATATCCTCATTTATAAGAGGGATGTAGAAGAACAATGGATCTATTGTGATTGCAATTACACATGACGTTAGAAATATTTTTGTCTACGTTGACTGATTCGCCTCCAACCAAACAGAACATTTCTTGATCTTTGGCTTCAAATCTGTAATTTTTGTCTTCAAACCTTGGATTAGCTTCTCTTGGAAACTACCAAAAAAAAAAAAAAGGAAAAAAGAAAGCTTAATTAGAATTAGCAGCAGTGTAACTATATGTCTTAGTACTGTAACAATTTCATTTCTAAATCATAAAAACTCTTTATATATATATATATATATATATGTATTTATATTATGTTCTTTCTGGGGAAAAAAAAATCCGTGACAAAATATATTAGTTATAACAGACACCACGAAAAAAAAAATTCAAAGGCTCAAGGTATATCATTGTACGACTTTTGTTCCCACATAGCATTTTCAACATATAAAGCAGGCCTTAAGTGAAGTATTCTAAGGAACAACTTAACATTGGAATTATTTGGAGCCAAGTTGACACGGTATTGCGACCAAGCATTTCAGTACAAGTGGTAATAGGTAATTATGGAATGGCTTAACTTAAGGGACATAAAATAGGATTTAGCGTTTATAAATCTTCTCAATTAATTACATGGGAGATATCTTTACTTGGTGAACAAACAAGCATAGACTCTACCTGTTTAGGAAATGAGTTGCGACTAAAATGTTTAGACTAAAATCACTATAGCATGTAAGAGAAATCTTATTGAAACTTGGTTGGAACTGTAAATATTTACAATTTGATTGCTCCCACATGCATGAAGGTATGTGACAATATTAGTTGAGGAGGGTTTGATTAAAGTCAAAATTTTATAATAAAGTAATAATGAAATAACTTCGAAAAATACATAATTGTTTTTTCTTTTACTATTTGTCCCTTTATTTTGTTAATTTAACTTGAAATCTATATATAACCTTTTTTTTTCCTGTCATCCAAATACAAGACTTAGACTTTTTTTTTGTGAATAATACAAGACTTAGACTTAGGTAGTATTGTATCCTAGTTTTTGACTATTTGAGTTCTTAAATTTGAAATGATGGATGTAAGATAAAAAAAAAATATAGATAAAGCAATATAGTTCAATGAGAAGTAAAAACCAAGAGTGTAAATGAAACTTTTTAAAACATTATTTCACAAAATTTAAAAGTAGAAAATTTTATGGGGAGTAATAAATCTTAGATCAAATTTAGGGGTGTAAATAAAATGTTTAAGATATTATGCATGGAATTTGAATTTGGGGGTGAGTTTGATAATTAGGCAACAGTTTTCTTTGAAGCATGTATGTAAAATGTGATTGTCTACGACGCGGATCATCGGCCTATTAATTAAATCTTCAAGTAATTTAACGAGTGTTTAACAGTGAATTAAACACTAAAAAAGATGTCTCCTTTGGAAATTAATTGGGTTTTTTTTTCTAGTTTGACCATGGAGAACCAGATATGATAATAAATAATTAATTGATTAATTAGATAAGTAAACTAACCTTTCAGAGATACGCATAGCTTAAGCTTTGGTACAATAAGGCGCCCTCTTCACAATTCGTACACCAAGGACTGCTTAATTAGTTCTGGAAGGAAATAAATGAAAAAAAAAATGACTGTAAGACTTGGTCAGCAAGAAAAAAGAAAAAAGAAAAAAGAAAAAACCAAAAGGAAAACAACGAGACATGACTCTTTTACCAGTTCGTTATTATTATTATTATTTTTGTTGTTGTTATTGTTGTTATTGTTAATTTAAATTTGAAGTGATTCGAACTCACTACTTAGTGGCGAATCTTATGCCTGCAACTACTCTTAGGAAAAAGGTTAACATCATCATTAATGGTACTAACTTTAGAGCTAGAGTGTTTATGAAATAAGTTTTAAAGCTAAAATTTCAACTATTATAGTATCAAATGAAAATATACTACATTGTAAAGTTCTAACATATTACATTATTTCAGTTCCAACTTTAAGTTCTAACTTTGTTCCTAGGCATTAGTTTTTTTAAATTTAGCTGCTTACACAAGCAACGAGCTAGCATTTATATAAAAAATAGGAGGGCATCAGTGAACGAGGTAAAGAAAAATTAAGCCCCCTCAACTTTTTTCTTCCTCCTATGTAATATAGGTGTACATATTAATATACTCAAAAAATTTCTAAGATTTGAACAAAATCCCCTCTAAAAAGTAGAACAAATAATCTTATACATTATGAGGTATTAGGCCCCTAACAAAAAACTCTAGCTCCGTTATTGGAGGGAATAAAATTAGCTGTGTCCACGTAATATCATATTATTTTAGGACTTAATACAGTGAAAAGTGATGCTGTGTGGAGTTTCCTTTAAATCTCAAGATTTTTTTTTATTTTATATATTTCCTTTTTCAGAGAAAAATATTTCTACATATTAAACGGGTTACTAGATGCCCTATTGTCAAATAAGCATGATAAAATTGTTATTGAAACGTTTCATCTTTGATACCAACTCCGGAAGCGTATGAAAAAGACGTACAAAGAAAAAAGATACAACCTACCTAAAACCTATTTAAAATTTGAAAATATTCTTAATTGTCTCTAAAAAAATAAATAGACTAAATAAAACATGTTAAAATTAAAATTTAAGGGAAACAAAAATATAATCAAGTTCAGAGTAAATCCTTCAATTTTATTATTCCAAGTATTATCTAGTGGTAGCTTACACCTCACTATACATAGAATTTGAAATCGCCTACCCTGAAGTTCAAAAAAAAAAAAAAACCCATCAAATTGGTGGTCCGTTGACATCAATAAACTAACAAACAATTTAAGTCATTTAAAATCCAATAAAGAAAATACGGGTTATGTATTCCAGAGGGAGAGAGAGAGAGAGAGAGAGAGAATTTAAGTGAAAGAGAAGCTTCAGACCGTAATACTCAATATGCTCAGTAAAAGAGAAGCTTCAGACCGTAATACTCATTGGCTTCACATAGAGTGGCAAGACATAGCTAGCTTTTAACAAAAGGGGTTATTCCAATAAGCAAAGAGCGAAAGAAAATGAATTTGGCTAGAATCTGGTGTCATATGCGGCTGATATGGGAGAAGGCATTAAAGAACACGAGCTACCAGTGCCATGTATATTTATATATGCATGGCACTAGTACTGTTCAAATAACAGTGCCATATCTTCAACCGTAATAATATTACTAGTACTATATATTTATATTATATATGATAGTACTGGTACCACCGCGTTGTTTACGCGACAAGTACTCTTATAATTTATTGCTGTCCTATAGCTTTGATGATCCAAGACCAACTCAAAGGTAAGTATGAACGTGCATTTCGTTACTTCATCTAAGAGATACAAATATACAAAGGAGAGTTCATTACAGGCCCAACAATAATGTATCTTATAGTGAAGAGACCCTAAATCATAAATTTCTTCACTTTGATTGGCTCCTCTGTCGGTGCTTGGTGAACTAGAATTAGCTTCCCTTATATAACTACATTTAATAATGCATGCATTCCGTTACTGCAGAAATATTCCCCACGAGATGCCAAGAAGTGCACCATCTTATGGAGGAATGTTATTGTGTAATTTGAAAATAAATATTTATTTGAAACTCTTAGAGATTCATTACTAATTTTTGTACTTTCAATGTTAGATATGTATATATAAGAAAATACCCTTGAGTTTCACATCTTTTAAATATAATGATTAATGTAAATTTGCAAAGACATTGAGCGTTACTCATTTTAACACGTTGGCATTTTAGGATGAAAGAAGTCTTTAAAAAATCCAATTTTTGATTATGCTATTAGAGCCTTGCAAAATCAAATGAGTGACCAGATCTATTTTATACAAGATTGATAATTCTAAAAAAAATATATATCTTTTGAATCATATAGAAGTTAAGATAAACTTGAGTCTCACATCATTTAAATATATACACTCATCTTGCGGTCTTCAATGCGTCTTCACCCAATCTGCTACGCTGCACTCCACATGATCAGAGAGTAAAATAAGCACTCTCAAAAGTTGATTTTGTAACACCCACCAAATTTTCATGTAACGGATATTGTTAGATAAGTAACAACGTTAAGTATTTTCCCTTATGATAGAATGTTACTAACTATTTTATTCTAAGTATGATGATAGGTGGCGGTCATATGGAATTGATGTGCTTAAGGTGTTCATGTCATTTATGTTGTATGCTTGACATTTATTTAACAATCAATTAACATTTTGATGTGTTCAATGCGTCTTCACCCAATCTGCTACGCTGCGCTCCACACGATCAGAGAGTAAAATAAGCACTCTCAAAAGTTGATTTTGTAACACCCGTCAATTTTTATGTAACGGATATTGTTAGAAAAGTAACAACGTTAAGTATTTTCCCTTATGATATAATATTACTAACTATTTTATTCTGAGTATGATGACAGGTAGCGGTCACGTGGAATTGATATACTAAAGGTGTTCATGTCATTTATGTTGTATGCTTGACATTTATTTAACAATCAATTAACATTTATATTTTAAGTGTGTGCTGCAGTTTGGCAAGCCGATCCTTCAAGTTTGGTAGGCCGGATTATCTCTCTCTAGACGGCAGGCCGAAGACAGCTGACGAATAGTTAGCATGTAATCTCTAAAATTGTGGCTTTGACGATTATTGTGATTGGATGAGATATTCTGTATGATTGCTTATTTTTGGCCTTTTTCTTTAATTTATATGATGGAACATTTGACTTTTATGATGATTGGTTAATTAACAAGGTTTCCTATTTTTGACAATATGAAATATGGTAAATGGGACAAATTGTTTTGACTTTCCCTTATTGCTCTCTATTCCCCAGTGAATTTACCTTAATTTTAGTCAGAAAATTCTAATAATTATAGAGAAGATGAGTTTTCTTTTTACGTTATTTTCATTTTCACATATACTATCTCTCTATCGCTCTTTTTCTCTCTCTCCAAAAATTCTCTTAGAAACACACTCTCTCTCTTTCTCCATGTTTTCCACCCTTCCTCTCCCTTATTTTTCCTACAAATAATTGAATGAAATATTGGGTATTCTCTTGGGCGAATTCGAAGGAAGGTTGAGAAGAATCATTTCAAGGTAAGAACGCATTCTATATTAATCCTGAAATTTTTATTTTCTCTTTAATCTGATCCCCATAACTCTATCTACGAATTTTTGTTTGCTCTAAATTTAATATGATATTCATATATGTGTTATGTAATGTTCCTCAAAATTTCACGCCATTTGGATATTCTTATGTTGAGATATGAAATTTTTCTCTCTACCACTCATAGTTGAAATGTTGCTTATTGATAAAATTATATATAAACGTGGTCTTTGTTCTAGGGGCAAATGTATTTTAATTTTCATGAAATTTGGCATATATATTCATGAATATATTAAGTGTTGAACTGGAGAGCCTTATGGTGATATGATGAATATTTTATGTGATATTGTAGTTTCATTAAGGTTAGGTTTTATGACTGCTTTATCAGAAAATTTTTGGACTTCTTATTGTGTGACATTTTTGTGTCTTTAAACGAATTTATTTGGTGATCAAACCTTTTGTGCTTCTATATTTATATGTTAATAAGTTCTCATGATAATTTTAGGGTCTAAATAAATCTATTTTATTTGTTTGAGGATGATGATTGTGTTTAACTCACTGCCTAATATGTTGGGGTTTAATTTTTGTCTCTGACTTCTAATGCATGTCCTGGATTAGTTTGAATTTATTTAAAGGTAATTTTTTTAGAATATGTTGTAGCTCTATGTGTCTATTACATGCAGGATTTTTTTGTGGAATTATTTTATGGTATATATAACTTATTTTATAAACTATAGTTAAGATTGTTCACTGCCCAACTATTGCTGGCAGATTTTATGCTATGAAGTGTGTGACTTGTTTTGATTATCGAATGAAATTTTTATGACCAACAAAAAAATCATGATAGTATGTTTATATGTTAAATTTATCCCTCTAAAGTCTCATGCTTTAATTGTGTGTGATTTCTAAGTTATTGAGCAAGGAATTCATAAGGGTCAGGCAGCATTTTTTATTGGCAGTTTTGTTCTAATATTTTAAAGGCTGATAAAATGTATTATGGATTAATGTTTTCAAGAGAAGAATGTATTTGTGATGTCATATGGTATTGGATGATGTCATGTGGTATTGAATGATTTCATGAAAATGAAAAATGATGAGTAAATATGATGTGTCATTATGAAAGTTTTGTTGTATGGTTGTACAAAAGTTTCATTATGAAAAGTTTATGCATGTTTTGATGAAGACGTCTTTCAAAGTATAAAAGTATATATATATATATGTATATATGTATCACCTAAATAAATGTTGCACACTCATGTTTATCTTTATGATATCATGTTTGGTTTGAGATTAGCTACCCCTCTCCTCTCATGACGGCAAGCCTACAATGATGAAAATGGTGCAATACTTAGGCCCTTAAAGAAAAAATGAATGAAGTTTTAATATGGTTAATGTTAACAAAAGATATGTTCTCTATGAAACTATGCCTAGTGTACTATTATGATGATGATTATTGTAGTTATGATGTTTTATAAAGATGTTCATAAAATGTTTTACGTTGTGAGATAAAAAATGTATTTACTAAGCTTTTGTTTACTTAGTTTATATCATTTTGCAGATAAGGGTATGAAGATTATAGAATAGGTGGGGGACGACAACAAGCGTGTGAGCTTGAAAGGATGGATTGAAAATAGAAGAACACCAAGCAAGAGTTTTAAAGTTTTTGAACAATGATTTATTTATTGTATGTTAAAAATTTTCCGCACTATGTTGAATTGGGACTTTTTTTTTTATAGTTATTTGCTATTGTTTTTGCAACAGATCGGCCTATCGATCATTATTGGTTGGTTTACTAATGTTGGTATCGGCCTATCGATCACCCTGTATCGGCCTACCAATCTTAGTGATTTAAAAACCTATTTTTGCGGCGCTTCGGACAGCCTGTCGATGGTTGAAGTTCTAACTGCAGGTGGTGGTCTCTGCTGGTGTCCGGAGTTTGGCCTACCGAACTGTGAACAAAATTTAAATTATGATTTTAAATTTTATCTGCATTATAGCTCTACTAACTTGGTATTGATTAACTGTTTAATTAAATATAGAAGGTTTTGAAATATTGATAATTAGAAAAAAAATATAATAGATGTATGTATGGATCCTGGGATATGTTTGTAAACTATTTTTTAAATCTTAAAAAATAGTTTATCTAAATAATAGTAACACGGATGAATGTAACGTCATCTGTGATGTCCGAAGGAGGGCGTTACAGATTTATGCAAGAGAAAAAGAAGAAAAAAAGTAGAAAAAATAAAACAAAATTAGATTTCAATCTGATGAAACGTGGGCGACAACAAAAATTATTCAAAAAAAATCCCAAATCTCCCAATTTGCCATCCTAGCCATTTTTCATAAAAAATATCTAAATAAAATAATAAAATAAGTAAATGAATAATGTAAAAAATCTTGTATATAGCTACCATTTCTCTACTATAAATACCCTCCGTCCATGGCCTATAATCCTCACTCATTCTCTTTGTGAGAAATTCTTCCCCTCCTGTAAACATGTAGTTCTAAGTTTTAGTTTTTGTTTTCTTTAGTTTTTAGTTTTGATGTAGTAAAATAGTTATGCGTAGTAAAATTATGTGTGTTTTTACTTTCACTATATCTTTCTAAGTTTCCTTTTTGATGACGAGAAAGAGGGGAAAATTTTAGCAAAATTAAGGTAAATACTTTTAGTTTTTCAAATTTTTTAAGTAGTTATAATGTCAAAATTATTTTTAGAAAATTATGATTTTTATATTAACTTAACTAAAATTCTTATAAAATTAAGTTTTGATTTATCGTGGAGATAGGCTGGCATAGATGATGCTTAGAAACACTTTGATTATTAGTAAAGGGCGAATGACATGCTAAATGCTTGACTGTAATTTTGTTAGTAATTTTTGTTAGTTAATTTTGAAATCATGTTTGTTGTTAAACTAAGCTTTGGATGCATTATATACATGAATTGGCACATTAAATGCTTAGTAACTCTTGATATTGTAGACAAAAGAGGGTACATTGCATGCTTAAACCATTTTAATAAATAGTTTTAGAATAACTAAAATATATTTAAGTTAATTGCCAAAATAGTACCTTTAATCCTTAACATTGTTATAATTGTTGTTTCTTTTAAGTTAAATTATACTTGTTGTTAAAGTTTAATCTTCCATTTAATTAAACCACATTTTTTAATATTAAAATTCCATTTACCATTCTAATTTAAATTGCATTTCTTATTATTGAAATTCCAAAAATCACAAAAAAAATATAAAATTAGAAAAAGTAAAAATGTGTAAATATTGTACATAAATTATTAATAATTAACTTTAATCCTTAAATTCTTTAACTAATAAAAAAAATAATATAACTGATATACTAAACCTTTGCAATACCTTTTTCTTGTAGGATCAACCTCAGATTTACTGAGTATTATTAATTAGACAATCTTATACTTGGGGTTTCAGACTTACACTTTTAGACCCAAACACCTTCAACTCTCCTCTTAAAGTTTGAAGTCACACCATGTTAACCTTTTCTTCTCCTTTGTATGATACTTGGAGCCTCTCCCATGCTTGCTTGGTAGATACAACACTTGAAATTTTTAAAAAACTATTGTCATCTAAAGATTGATAGATAAGGAATGCTTGCTTGGTAGATGCAACACTTGAAATTTTTAAAAAACTGTTATCATCTAAAGATTGATAGATAGGGAAGAGAGCCTTCTTGTCCCTATTTCTAAGTCCTTCAAACAATCTTTTTATGTTGAGGATAGTGTCGACTCTGTAATGATCAAAAAATTCCTATAATTAGATAATGTAATTTACATATTTAAATCTAGGATTTTCCTATAAATATCATGTATGAATTTTGTGACTGAAGGATTTATGGAATTAATATAAGAATATTCTAAAAATTTTATAGTGAATTTTAAAGCTAAATTTATTAACTTTCATGATTTAATAAATTGATTAGTAAATTCTACCACAATTTAAGATGAAAGAAATTTAAATCCATAAATAACTTAAGAAATTTAATTATAAGAATTTTTGAGTATAGTACAAAGTTAATAGTGTACTGAGAAAAACTTTAACGTATATTAGATCCTTAATTACCAATTAATTTAAAATTGGAGCTACACGAGTAGCAATTTCGATAATAAATGCTGCACAAACTCAAAAAGTGACAGCAAAAAACTATTAACAAGTCTAGATACTGAAAAATTCAAGTATAAATTTTTATTATGCCTAAAGTAAATTTGAAGACTCAACACAGTCAAAAATCGGTATACGATTAAGCATATATCGATATAGGTTCATACTGTGATTAGCATGTCGCTGTATTTGAAAAATATGAGGAGACCCATTAGATATTGAAATCTCCTGTCAGCTAAGTTAGTCATTGCTGACAGTATAAAGATCTATCTATTTATGAGGGAGCTTACAATAAAAGCCTTGACACAAAATCCTTGAATTAAGCTTACCACTATGATGAGTGTATTTAGGCAATTAAGAGGACTAAAACCACACTTCATTCCACCCTAAGAATGGCGCCACAATTAGGAGTTCTATGTCAAAAATTAAACCCATCTAAGTCACTTTGAAGCTTACTTAAGCATAATTTAGATGAGATGACTAGATTAGCTTTGGTTTATAATAGATGAACAGGCTAAAGACCCCCATTTTGCTTCATTTCCTTCCCTTTTCTCTTCCAAGACCAGGTATGCTCAATGGCTCTCCAAGGAAAATTTTTCTTCCATTTCCCTTTCCAAAACCGAACTCACACCAGGCCATATTCCAAGAAATTTCCCTACCATTACCATAGAGCAAAAAAACCTAGCTCCAAGGAAGGAAGAAGAAGGAAAAAAGAGGAGATTCTAGAGTATTTAGATTAAGGTAATTTCTATACTTTGCTTCTCATTTTCTTAGCTAATAAAAAGAAAGTATTTTTACTTAGATGGCCATGGTATAGAGACCAAACAAACTTAGATTTTTATATGGCTAATTTTGTGTTTTAGTATTTGAAACAAGAAGAGGAAAAGGAGGAGTTAGTGGCATTAGATCACCCATTAAGAAGTTGTCATCAAGGGGAAGGATTCTAAATAATAAATATTTCTAATTTTTTTAACATAATAATAAATATTACATTTAACATAGTTTTAATTTCCTAGGACTTAATTAATTAAATCCAATAATAACTTCTAACTAATAATAATAATAATTTCATCAAATTTTTCTTTTTAAAATATTTTAATTTAAATTAAAATCTTTTAAAACATTTCTAAAATTAATCTATAAATTTTGTTTTAAATATTTTTTAAAACTTACACAATCATTCCAATTTTCTTAATTTTAAATTTCGTATATTCGTTACATAATCTGTTGCAACATTTAAAATATTAAAACCTTCTAAACTAAGGCCGTATGATTACAACCTCTGTTACTCTCCATGAGATGGTTTTGCATGCTAGAAGCTTTATAAATTGGAGAAAATGAGTCTGAGAGAAGCTACCGAAAAATTAGAGTATAATTCGTTACTCTATCAAAATTGTGTGAAAGTTATATTGAGTGTTCATGGGTGAGCTCTTGAGTCTCTTGTTCTAGAAAATATAGTAACGAACAATAAGTGGATGTAGGTCATGATTGAGTCCAATTACTATAAAATTCGACAGTGACAAAGCCCGGATTTTCGATCAGAGGGGCTAATTACTACAACAAAAAAAATTGCAATTCAAATTAGCCATTATAAATGTAATACAATCGTCTCTGATGGATTTTCATGTCTTGAAATATCTTATCAGAATTGTTCAATCAATTACTACCTATATATTGAGGAAAAAATTCTAAAAATAATAACTAAATCATAGTTTTATTTAACAAATAAGCATATGAACATAATGAGAATAGTGTATTTAACTAATTGAATTCTAATCTCTAGTTAAAAATTACATCAAGAAAAACTAAACAAATCATAATATCAAAATAATAATAATATTCAAATCTCTTGAATAATTCAACCATTTACTACTATAACTTAATTACATATAAGGACTACAGAAATAAATGTGAAAAATAAAAATAATAATAAAAAAAGATAAGATAAAGATTGCCAACTGAAAAAACAAACCGAGAGGGTACACAAATACCTAGGGTTTCTAATTGATCGATGGCGTCTCTTTTTCCCTCTTATTTTATTTATTAGTATAATATGTAATTTGCAGGAAAAAAAAAAGGGAAGGGGGATTATGCTGGAACCATGAATAGGAATTTGTGAATGCGAAGACATATCTATGTTTCTTTATAGCAAAGAAAAATAAGGGAATTGGTTTGCACTCTGCATGAAAAAGGAGTGAGACACTTTTAGTTTTATTCCTTTTCTTTTCTTAATAACGTTTTTATGGATTGGACTAATATTTGGAAAGAAATTTCTTAAATTTTAGAGTATAAAATTACATATTAAACATTTTTAGGGGGCTACAGCAATATATAAATAATAAATAAATGACAAAGCTGAGGGGGGCTCACTTTGTGCCTCCGTCTCTAAATTTTAGTATCTGTCTTTATTCCATCTTTGTTTCCGTCTTAATTTAAGCATTTATTATTCTTCTGATTGTTGAATGAGGTTGGCGGATTTTGTCCGTCAACAAATTAAAAAAAAAAAAAAACTAAAACTATGTTGCAGCTGCTTCCAGCCAAATCCTTGGTCGAGTTGTTGCCACGACCCTTCTCCTTAGTTTAGCCACTGTTATTGCCACCATTGTCCTCGTTCAAGCCACTTCCACCAGCCGTATCTTCATTAAAGCCGCCGCCGCCACCCTGCTCAGTTGAACTGCTGCCCCCACCACTCTCCTTAAGAGTTCGTCGATATGGCTTCATTATATATATTTATTAGCCTCGCTCACACACAAAAGAGTCTGCAGATAATATTTACATTATTCACCGGAACAAAGCGAATTGAATTTGCATACACTTTCATGGAGAATTTGTAACGTAATTGCTGCTGATTTCACATTACAGCCAGCCAGAGGCCACAATCCCAGCACCACACCTACAACTTCGGATGAAAAGAACACAAGCTAAAAGTCTAAAACTTGAAAAGGAAAAAAGAAATTGAGACTTCAAATCAAGTTGGAGCCACCACCACCCTCATAAGTCTGGCCAGAGTCCTCTTTTCTCTCGAAGTGCTTTCAACGCTCTTTTGGTAGCAGAACGTACGAAGCTCTCTAAATAAGAATCGAGTTCACTGCTCCTAGGTAATTCTTCCAAGGCCTTCTTATCGCGCAAGTCGTCGGGCATGAATATCTTCTGCAAGTCCACGATTTTGAGAAGAAAGCCTTCAATTTTCGTGTGGGATTTCATAAATTTTTTCGAGATTGGGAACGTATCCTGCTTTTTCCCCAACATCCAGTGCAGAAGTTCTTCTCCAAAGTAACAATTTCTCTCCAGAAACAAACGTTGGTTTTAGTACCTCCGAAGCTCCACGCAACGCCTTGTGTGATTAAAAGCATAAAATCAAGTGGTTCTCCCTCTGAAATTATATAGGTGTCCTCTTTGTAGACCACTGGTGTGAGATGGCAAATTGTTTCTACAAGCACATGATCTCTTCCACCTGGAAGCTCTAAAATGTCATATTCTTCTTCTGAAACAGAGAGAAAAAAGAGAGGATTATATAAGTAAAAACTATGATCTCTTTAGAATTTTATTCAAATATATCGTACTTGTGTATACCTCTTTTCTGATTCCTTTCTTAGTCTTTTCTTCCTCCTAATTTTAATATCTAGCAGTAGTCTAAATGCAACTCACTCAATTCTTGTTTAACCACCGGCCTCTCTGAAATGCGATACGTGTAAAATTACTTGACAAAAAGGTTGAGAGAGGCCAAGCAAAGTACCTATGAGATTTTGTATAATAGGCAAGCAAAGGTGTGCCTGCACATGGGTTCCAAGCTCAGTTGGAAGAATGGAGAGAACCTTTTCTATATCGATGTCTCCGTCTTTTAATCCATTCGTCAAATACTTATTCACGTGATCTTTTATATTTCCGGGGATTTTGTTAGCTGAAATCCATAATTCTGCTCCTCCTTTTCTCTTGCTCTCCAGCAGTTTTTTCCACTCTGAAATGTACATTTCAAGTTCTCCAGCTTCCTGTTCTCCAACAAAAGAATCCCAAGTTTGTCAATTCTTATTAATAGAATGTCGGAGCATATATATATATATATATGCACACTTGTACAGCATGCAACTTTATATTAATTTTTATCCCCAGTTATACATTATAAATTAAGCAGTAGTCCTAAAAAAGAAAGAAAGAAAAGAAATCCCAGGGAAATGCATGCTTGTAACCATTATTTAATTGCAAAAACGCACAATACACTGATGGCTAGATAAGTACCTTTTCTTTCTTTATAGTACTAAATTTAGATTAGAAATCTTGAACCATCTTCTCTTATCTATACATTAAGTCCAAAAGTCAAATTATGGCAAAGTTGTACCGAAAATGTGGTTTTGTTTTCGTTTTGTTCATGCTTAGCTAACGAGAAACGAAAATTTCTCAATGTTTAAATTAGAGATGATCACATAGCGAAGGCGAAGGAGCAGCTCACTTCAATTAGCATCTTCATAAGATGTGGACTGACCACGACGCTCCTTTCCTCTTCATCTTTTAGTTCCCTTTCTGAGATGCGCGCCGTAAGATAAGTGAGCAGATTCGACAAATCAAAATATTCTTCACACTTTAGTGCCTGTCGTTGTTCTCGCACGATCAGATTCTTCAGGTGCTTTTTGTTATAGCTTACTTTAATTCTATTGTTAATGTACTCTATCCACAAATCTATTTGGTAGTCTTTGATATTCTTCATCAGCTCCTCGCGCCGCTCGTGCGAAGCCTTTGTATCCAATTGCATATATGTCTGCTCAGAGCCAAAAAGTTTGTCTTGTGATCATCAAAAGCTTCAGTTGCTAGCAGGCCTTGGCCAATGCACACTCTCTAATAAAAATAGTAAAATCTAAAGAAAAAATGGATTTTATGATCAGGAAGGGAGTTACATGTAGTTGAGTTTAGATAGCTGCTCCACCAGAAAATATTTCTTCTAATTTTATATGTGAAATATGTGAATATTTGTAATTTGGCTGTATGACATTCTATAAAATTACATGTTTGTTCCATCTTATATTATGTGATCAGAAAAAATAAAAATAAAATAGTGCATTGCCCTGTCCCTTTAGTCTAATTTTTTTTACCCTGTCCCTGAATATGATAATATTTGATGTCGTTACAAGCCTACAAAAACATATCTAGTGCATGATGATTTGGCCGTTAGCTTTGGTAAAAATTTAAAAGCAGACACTAGCAAAGTTATTTACGTATAATAGTAAGAGTTGTGAAACTTGAAGTAAACGCCGACTTATCTTACTACATATGGAAGGGCCAATAAGCACTATTCCTCTTTCAACCAAAACCTTCTTCTTCTTCTTTTCATCATCTTTAGTTGTCCCTTCTTCCTTGCTTTTTCTTATTATATATGGCTCTTCTTAATACTTTTTCTTTTTTAATTCTCATACTAAATATTTTTTTCTCATCTATTCGTTTATTTAACTTATGTTTGCAAATGTGACTTATTAATTTTCTTTCCTAAATTTTAAATCTTGTTTTTTCAAGTGTGCTCATAATTAAATATTTTTTTAGTCTTCTTAGATAATATTTTTTTCCTTGTAAATACTTTTCTCTGTAATTGCCCAGCTGAAATAACTTCCCTCAAATGTCTCCTTACTTAAACATCTTTTTCTTGCAGCCCTATCAAGGACTATTTCCTCAAGGCATCTCCTCACTTATTAACTGTAACTCACTATTGATTTAAAATGTGCTTCACTTATATATTTTTTTAGTCAATTAAACTCCTGAAACAAAATTAAAAAAAAAAAATTGACATCAACAAACCGAATATGTTCGTGCATCGGCAGGTGCTTTCAACTACTAAGTTAAGAAAGATTACCTGCAGGTTTCCAATAAGGTACAGAAATATGAGCAACCCAACGATAGAAATAAAAGCTGCAAAGCAGTTCTCCCAAATATTGCCACTTGTTTGGAGATCTTGACCAAGAGAACTGGCAAAAATAATTTGATCCAGCAGGATATGATATATATGTTAGACCACATACAATAAAGCAGAAATTTATTTCTTTTGTACAAAGTACAACTATCATGGCCTGCCTTTTCTTTTCCCTATATAATCACGGCCTGTTGTTGTTATTATTATTATTATTATTATTTGAAAATATCTTATACTAATTTGATTATGAGACTTGTGCTTCTGAATTTCCTGCAACAATGAATAAAAAGTCGTGTGTCTGTGGACAGGTTACAAATTAAATTACCTAATTACTGCAACATGTTTTATTTAGGACCTTTTCAACAGATTAATATTCAAGACTCAATGTGCATAAAAAATGAAAAATCCCTTTTGGAGAAAAACAAGCTTGGGCGATGCACACCCTTTTTCCTTCCCATTATTAGACCCTGAAATTTCACAAGTGACGAAGAGAATGAAGATGGAATAGAACCAATTATTTCTTTCTTATTCAGCAGAAAAAACACACACACCGCCACGGGTCCAAACCTTAGGTTTCGCAGGCCCCACCAGAAACATTGCATGTACTTTTTGAGAAAATCTGTAGATCCAACCATACCAGACTCGAGGGCGTCAGTAAATATTCCAAAGTCGAACATGGTGGCATTTGGTGGATTTACAGGGCAGGAATGCCCGAGATATGTCAGCTTCGTCGTAGAAGTTTCGACATCGCAACTAAAAGCATTAGGATTGCATCCTTTAAGTCTTCTACAGGCACGTTGCCAGCACGTTGTCTCTCGTTGCATGGAAAAGTAGTACCAACAGGCTCCAAATGTCTAACATAACCAAGAAATAGTTACAGATTTTATGTTTATGATCATCATGACCGTAGTTTTATAAGTATAATTGATAATTATATGTATTTGTTATGGGTAACCTCTATCCGCCATGGTACGTACATGTAACAAGTGAGAGACAAATAATTAGTAGGGACATTGACGTAAAAAGGTCTCCCTTCTTTTGTTTTCCCCCTCAAAAATGGTAGAAGTTTTGTAAAATTAGAAAAAAAAAATGGTCATATTCTGAAATGCTTAATGAGAGATGTATTAATTCATAGTCTATTACTAATTAACCAATATCATTTAGTAATTAATCAATTTCACATAATAATTAATTACTAGTTTTTTAATAACAAATCATTGATAAATAAATGATAAAGAGGTTTATCAGTGATGAATTATATGGTTAATCACAAAATAAAGTCATTTTCTAAAAAAAAGTTCCACGTTCTGCCTAATAAAAGTTTGACTATTTATTAAAAAGGTGGTCAAAACTGGTCATTTGTCTAATATTTGAAATAATAATATATATGTTGAAATTAAGTCAAAATAGACTACACAACGGTAATGAAACTTACATGACTAGCAACAATGTAGAGTTCCAAATTGAAGAGGCCTTTAACCCATGCAAGTCCGGTTATTGAGTCACTACTCTGCTTAAGTTCCATGCATAATTGGTAGATAAGAAGAATTCTTGGCACACATTGCGAGAGAACAAAGACGTTCAGCAATATCATTGTAGTCCAACTCGAGCTCCACATGTTGGAGTATAGAGCTAAGATTAGCACCTGGATAAATTCCAAAGTTCTTGTTTGCTTCAACTGACAACAATCTTAAAGGCCTATTTTGAATTAGTATTTTGTTTCGAAGGAAATCGACAATAATCTACACTCCTATATAGAAATATTATATATATATATATATGAAAAAAAAATAAAAAAAATGTTCCAGAAAGGATATGGCATACCTGTGGCAGGGGAAGAATAGCTCAAATAGCAATTATGATGGATTTCCAGCCACTCTTAAAGGATGCAAAGGCATTTTTATTTGACTTTCTTATAAGAAGGATACATACTTGGAAAACAATATGCAATAGGAAAAAGATGTCGGTGAAGGATCGCAATACAAGAACGACGATCATCAACTTCTGGTCCAGTTTGAGGCACTTCTTTTCCTCATTTATAAGGGGAATGTAGAAGAAGAATGGATCTATTATGACTGCTAACGTACATGACACTAGAAATATTATGGACCACGTTGACTGGTACACTTCCAACAGGACAAAAGGTTCCTTGATCTTTGGCATCAAATATTCTTTTTTTGTCTTCAAATCTAGATATTCCTTAATCTCTTGGAAACTAAAAAAAATAAAGAAAAAAACTCTTAGAATTAGCTGCAATATAATATGTAATAGTACTACTGTAACAATTTCATGTCTAGTTTGACTGTATAGAACCAGATATGATAAGAAATAATTAATTAATAGGGTAAATTTCATAAACCCCCCTAACTATATTATTTGTGTAGTATACCACTTAAACTTTAAAACTTGTATATATATTGTGCCCCTAAAGAATAATATTTCTTCAAATTCACTCTTGAACTTTGAAAACATTATTTTTTGAATGGACTTTTTATTTGATTTAAAATTAGATATGATATTTAAGGATTAATATGAATATTCTTTTCACTTTAAATAAACTAGTTAGGAACCAAACTATATATATTGTCTTTCGAGTACGTGCTCAAAAGCGAGAAAAAGATGGACGAAAAGTGAAGAACTATCGTAATTCAAATTGATTTTTTAAGGATTTTAAATAACTTGATAAATTTATCCATTTAATAAAAATAACAAGTACTATTTTGGTTGAAAAAGCAATACATTTCAAAGTTTAAGAGAAAAATATTGAAAAATATTGTTGTTTAGAGGATCCAATAGATATATTTTAAAGTTTAAAGGGTACTTTAACACAAATTATATAGTACAAGGGACATTTATAAAATTTGTCATTTTTTATTAGTTTGACTATGGAGAACCAGATATGCTAATAAATTAATTGATAATTAGATAAGTAAACTAACCTTTCCCGGATATCCATAAATTAGGCTTTTGTACAATATTGCGCCGTCTTGAAATTCGCACACCAAGGACTACTTAGTTACCATAAGTTTCTGAAAGGAAATAAATGAAAAAAGAAGAGAAGATATTATCACTTTGGTATTTTATGTTTTAAAGAAATATTATTTTTGACAGTTTGATATTTAGAAAATATTATAATAGTATCTTATAGATTTTTAAAATATTATTTTAATACCTTTAGTTTGTATTTTGTGATGTGAAATTTTCAACCTATTTTTTTTATAAATAAACCCTAAATTATTTTGTAAAAATCATAAAAATAATGACAAAAACGAATAAATCCATGTATATGCATTTTTTTTATGAGTTTTGTGTAATCTTTTGTATTGATATTCTATTATAATTTTATAAAATTAATTTAAAAGTCATTAATAAAAAGGTAAAGAAAAAATTTCATGTCAAAGAACACAAACTTAAGATACCAAATGATATTTTTGAAAACTATAAAGAACTGTTTTGATATTTTTTAAACAAAAAAGAGCTAATATGATGCTTTTTAAAACATAGGATACTAAAATGATCATATAAAAAAATGACTCTAAGACTTGGTCAGGAACAAAAAAATAAATAAAAAAACTAAAAGAAACAGGAAAACAACGGGACATGACCTTTTACAAGTTTCGTAATTTTTATTTTTATACGCAGGAATCAAGGAACTCAAATACTCCAAGGTAAAGTCTTATTCCCGCAACTACTCTTGGAAAAAAAAAATTAATATTATCATGAATGATACTAACTTTAGTCTTGCTAAATTATGCCGTTTACACAAGGGGCGAGCTAACATATACGATGAAGGGTTATTTATCTTCATATTCTTAATATTTTAGGTTTATTCAAATATTATACTTCTAGTTTTAAATCTCATTAAACATATATATTATATTTAATACACAAATTTATACCTTACTTCAATCAAAAGTCGATTTTAACCTTTAAAATGATCAAATTTTCCTTAAATCTAATAGAGAAAGATTAGAACTTTCAAAAAATTAGAGAAGACAAAAACAAAACACACAAAACACCTATTTTTGAAGGTATTCTATATAGTCAAAAATCTTAGTATAAAGTTTTTTGAAATTTTTTAATTTCTCTTATTTTTCAATTTGGGGGTATTTTGAAAAATTTCTTACGTTAAAATTGAATATTGATTGAGAAAAGATATAAATTTATGTATTAAATCAAATCTAAAAGTATAAATTCAAGAAGATCCAAAACTAAAAGTACAAGCTTTAGATTAACTAAAAATAGTAGGTATTAAAAATAAATATCCCTACAATAAAACTGAAAAACTCTTTTTAGTCTGGTTGGGCTATGACCTGGGCCCCTCACATGGACCCCACCATGTAGGACCCACGTCCAATCGGGCTATTTAAAACTGCTCTTCTTTTAGGCCTTAAATACGGAGCAAAGACAAGAGTAGATAAAAAAGAAGAAGAAAAACATATCAGCAACAAAGTGAAACAGAAATGTGTGTGTGTAAGACAGAGTAAATCCTTCAATTAGGTGATAGTAAACATAATATAATGGTAATACTAGCTTTACACCCCTTACCCTCATGTTCAAAAAAAAAAAAAAAACCTTCAAGTTGGTGGTCCATTGACATGAATAAAGCAAACTAACAATTGAAGTCATTTGAAGTCCAATAAAGAAATTACGGCTTATGTATTCCAAAGAAAGAGAGTACTAGAGCAAGAGAAGCATCATACCATAATACTTAATGGCTTCACGTAGAGCGTCAAGACAGAGATAGCTTTGAGCAAAAGGCTAGGGAACATGAGCTACGACTGGCAAATATATGCACACACACATATATATGTATATATATGCATAGTACTAGTCCAGTGAAGCCTAGGGAATTAATGATTTGTCGATCTTATCCAAAATAGTGTTCAAATTCAAGCCCAAGTTTTATTCACTACAACCATTGATGTCACTCGAGTGACGTCATAACAAAGATATTTATTCGGTTGAACAACGAGCGTCCTTTTAAGCGTAAGTGTGCTGGGCTAATTAATAATCAAAGACCATGTCAAAGGTCGGCATGAACATGTGTTTCATGCTTTCATTTATTTACGTGAAAGTTTTATTAAATTTTTGTTTTATATTGTAATATATAAAAATTTTATACTAATAATTAAAACTTATTTTTGTCAAATATATTTTTCAAATGAACTCATTGTCTTTGGCCTCTTCATATGCTGTTGATAAGAAGATACAAATATACACAAAGGAGAGTTCAACGCAAGCCTAACAATAATGTAACTTACAGTGAAACCAGGCGCACCATATTATGAAGGAATGTTAATGTGTAATTTTGTAAAATATTTATATTATTTAGAGATTTGTTATTAATTTTTGTACTGATATGTGTAAATATTATAAAGCTTAATCTTGCATAAGTTAAAAATAATGACGAACATAATTTTTGCAAGAATATTGAGTTTTATTCATTTAACTTTATGACCTTTTACGATAAAAGTGGAAGGATAAAAACTTTAAAAGTTCAATATCTATTACGGTGTTGGAGCCAAACAAAATCAAATGTTGACTTGGTCAATTCAATACAGGACTGACAATTCTAAAACAGAATCCTATGCGGGAGCATGCAAAAAAAGTAAAATAGACTCGAGAGTCAAGTCTTACGTCATTTAAAAATAAAGATGAAAATAAACTTATAATTAAATTGAGCTAGAAAAAATTACAACACATAGCTAAATTATAGTTGTAAAAATAAAATTCAACTTAATTTTTAGAGTATATTAAAAATATCGATAATATATAGTAATTATTATAATGGCGTCATATTTTATACTATATAATTACTTAGTAATTAGTTAATGATATCCTTTTAAGTTATTCACAAATTAAAGTTATATTCTTATTTTAAAATCAGAATAGCCATATGTCCTCATCCAAGCGCACGTAATATCTTGGCTGATGCAAGGTTCACAATAATAATGGTGGGTTATATATGGAGTCAACAATGCATTAAGGATGAAAATATCCATTTTCATTCCCGTAGAGTTATAATTTTACTACTCATAAAATAATGGACCTAGTGCTTTATTAATAGTAGAGTTATAACCCTATGAGGTTAAATAAGATTGCTTTTAAGGATGAGTTCCTATTTGAACACCATAAATAATTGGAATTCAAAATAATTATAGGAGATAAGTGAGGAGATTAATGTTAATATTAGAGAAATTTTCATAGTGTTAAGGCCTCAAAATGTTTCTCTTAAATGACGAACGTTTGTAGTATAGAAAAGTTATCGTATTCACAGGGAGGTGAAAATTTTGTAACTCGAGAGATTGTTAAATATAAACGTTCAAAAAGGCAAGCAGTTTTTCCAAGCAAGTTTAAAATGAAATAAATATTTTTGTGATTTTTTTTTATTTCAAAATTTAAAACATAAAATTAAAACGGTGAAGCTTAGAGAATTCTTTGTATGTTTCGCAACTGGTATGAAATTTTAACTCTAATTAATTAATTATCTTAAGCATTTGATTTATTATATCTTTTCTTGTTAATTACGAGCACCTTTATTAATTTTTATAGGTAAATTGAGAGCGACAATATGGCAAGCCATAATGCAGTAAGGGTCTTCCTTAAAAGAATAGCAAAAGAATCATCTCTCACTAATAATTAAGTGCACTAATTATGAAAATTATAACCGTTGTCACTACAATTATAATCAACATAATTTTAAGATAGAAAAGGTAATAACAAACCAAAATTATTATATTTTTTATGGAATAAATTATTGCATTAATTTCGACAGCATCTTGACTTATTAATTGGTTTAAGAATACAATATGTCATCCTCTGTCTACACTAAATCAAGAATTATCAAGCATTTACTGTGCTAGTCTATGTCTATAATGTAGCAGAAACTCAACTTAACAAGCGAGCATAACTTTGTATTATTAATATTAATTATGCAACACTGTGTTTTCTTGTGTTGTAGTTTGTTGGATTCCAATATATATATATATTTTTTGGGGGTGGGGGGTGGGGGGTGGGAAAGGGCGGGTACCGTTGAATGATTTGTAGTTGTTACTTTCTTTTGCTGGATAAAACATTTTAGACAAAATAACTTAATTTTGTTCTTTTTTTTGTTTTTTGGGCACTCAACTTTTATGAATTTTCATAATAGTAGTACTCTCTCAATGCAATAAAAAATAGCCCAGTTGCAATTTGTTCAAGATATTGATGGCTTTAAATTTTGACAGAGTAATTATAATTTATTTTAGCAAAGTTAAAGTGCACTCTTCCCTATTCGATTTTATTTGACATTATTTAACATGAACAACGGACCTTATTGCAATAAGTTGTAAAAGCCATAGTGAAGCACACCACAAAAGATCTTAACCAATTAATTTAATCATTTTTTTTAATTTTTTAAAAAAGGACGATCTACTCCTTTAAATAGATGCCTGGGCGCGTTGTGAGGCAGTTCCCTAATTACACCGACAATTGAAACGCTAGACACTACTTTTTTCGAGGTACGTACTGTAATCATTACATCAAAACGGCTGGCAAAACTCAAATATATTTTTAAAATTTTTATGTCTAAAACAGTATATAATTAATTATATTTTGACATATTTTTTAATAAAAAAATAAAAGTTAATTAATAATTATTTTAAATTTTTTAAATAACGTATCATAATATAATTGATTAGACATTATTTAAAACAACAAATTTAAACAGAGAATTTGAATCCCTGCTTGCCAATAGCTAAATAAATACAATGATCTTGTATGCCTTCTATTTGTTGTCGTGGCTCACATTTTTAAATCGTAGCTCAAAATTTCTTTATACTTTAAAGATATTATTTAAGACATAAAAAATCACATTTTTTTTTTCTGTTTTAAAGGCTTTAAATTTATAGAAGTATACTTTGTAAAAACCATATTTGTTTACAAATGAGTTTATATCATTTACTTATTTAACATTACGGGTATGTTTGGTACGAGTATTTGAGTAGAGTATTTGAATAAAGATTTAAATTTTTGTGAGAGAAATTACTGTAGCAAAATGATTCGAACCGTGATTTGAAAACCCAAACAAACACACCCGTAGCGGTATTTTTTCACTACTACATATTTAAAAATACTTAATATACAACAGAAACTCTACTGTAGCGGTATCTATACTCTTACTATGCACTTGTCCATCTACCATTGCCAGCCCCACAACGATACTATTTTGGACTTTTGGTCAGATTCCTTGCAGCGGAAACTCTACTATAGCGGTATCCATTGCAGTAAGTCTAAACATAGCCTACAAATGATTTTTCTACTTATATACACGATCCATTTATGCTTATTAATGAACTTTCATTATAACATAAACTTAACTTAACTAGGGCTTAGGTCTTCGTACCAAATGCGCATAATGGTCATTGTAATACTTAAAACTCCACTTGTGTTAAGAGGGTTAGTACAACACTTTTTTATCTTATCCGGTGTATCATTTGCCAGTCTTGTAATTTATGATGACACACCATTTGTGATGCTTAAATAACTTCAAATGGATGTACTATCAAGGCATTTAATTACTTAATACGGTAATACTTTCTTTTTGAAAACAATTTTTATCCACACTATAGGTGAAGTTTGGAACTTGGTAGTTGCACCGTGCTTAATCAATTTTTCCCATTCCCTTCAATATTCACCTACATGTCCTATTTGGAAAATTTTTCTTCATTAGAAATCTTTCTTAATATCAACCCATATGCTGATAGGTAAATGTAAACACTAATTACCAGATATGGTTCCAAAAACTTAGGCGTAACGGAGCTTATTTTGCTTATCTACCCACACTTTTTTGTTACTCACAGAAATAGGGTGGAATTCCTGCTAAGTGATCTTGCTCTAATTCGGACGTCTCATGATCCGTTTGAGCCTTTTTTTAAATGAAAAATGACATTTTTGCTGTCAATGGGTTTTTAAAACTTTTTGAGCCTATTTTTGTTGTATAAAACTTGCATTTTGTTGTTCTTTAATAATGACAATGAAAACAAGGTGTTGGTGCCCATTTTGCGGTAAAAACTAATTTTGACTATACTTTACGACTTTAAGTCGGTTTGTGCAAAATTTGACGATTTTGACCCTGGTTCCAAAATCAACCATGTTATGCTGGTGGGCTCATTTTTTTCAATAGGATGTAAACTCTCTAAAGTTTCTAAATATAATTCCATTGATTAAAAACGTTTTTTTTCTTTTTTTTTTCCTTTTTTCTTAAATTTTGTGATTAAAATTTTCAAAATTTGTAACTCATGAATTGTACAAAATTTTCATGAACTGTCTGAAATTCCAACTGTTTCAATAAGTTCTACAATTTTTATGTTTTACTTTTTCTAAAATTTGGATTATACAGTGGAATTTATGGTGGTTTTAAAAACTACCTTGGAATACAAAACTTTACAATTTTTCCTCTAATGAATTTTACAAACTTTTGTTCATAAAATTGTCCCTGTCATTGTGTTGGGAAAATTGATATTTTTTCAAAAAATTCAATTGCCTTAAAATCTATCAAAATCATTAATTTTGGTGAAAACACTAAAAATTGTTTTTGAACAAAGTTTTTCAAACTTAGGATTTTCAAGCAGATAAACCCTAGTGTCTACACATCTTACATCTGCACAAAGCGCAAAACAAGTCACATAAACATACAATAAGATCCCTTAAACATGCTATAGTCTCTACTTAATTATTACATACCAAACTAACCAAAAGAAAGGCACAATTTTTTTAGCGTAAAGTTTAAGACTTACCCAAGGTTTCTTTGATGAACTTTATAACCATACACTAGAACTTGATCTTGGCTATATTACTTGATGTAGATCATAGAAAATCTCCCATCAAAACTCCTTCCAAAACCAAAAGAAAAGCTCTAAAAAATGAAGAAAGGCTAGGGTTTACCTCAAAAAAAAAAATCTTGTTTAACTTGATTTTGATCTTGCACGTGGTTGAAAGTTGTTTTCTTGGTAAAATATAGAAGAAATTTTGGAGTATGGGTTTAGAAGTTGCCGATTTTGGTTGAGAGAGAATGGGGATTTTTTTCCAAGTTGTCTAAGTTATGACAACTTTTTTGTCTTTAAGCGGGTTTTTTTTTTTTTTTTTTTTTTTTTTTTTTTTTTTTTTGCAATTTTCACAAACTTTGGGGGCAAAATTGAAGAAAATTTTTGTCTCCCCCACAAGCCCTTGTCGTGTGTCTCCATAGGTTAGGTGGCAAAATTTTATCCTTATACTTGGTCCCACAACCTTTTTATACAGTATAAATTTACACTACATTGTATTTTTCTTATACTGTCAGTATAAAATTGAGAAGATATTATCTTTAATAGTCTAAAATTACCTGCTAACTTTTCTCCATATTGGCTATTTCCCAATACAATATTTTATATATTTGCATTTGTACTTTGTCGGTACCATTTTACTATACTATGTACTCTTGTTACTATTGTGTGTCTTTTTACACTATATTCATCAACTAATGAATTATTGACTAAGAAATCTTTTACCAGCTTTTCTAACTGGCAACTAACCATTTTTATACTGCTTGGACTATGGTATGATTATTTACTTTAACTAACATTTTTTTTTCTTTGCTAATTTATACCACAAAATTTATAATTATTGTGATATAAATTCCATTTTAAGAGTATTTTAACAATTTTTAGGCAATCACACTTACAAAATTTTTCATATTAAAAATAGTATATATTGTACAAAATTTACAGACATAATTCACATTCATATTATTTGTAAACATTTTATTTTATTGTAATTTTACAAAATACGATTTGTCGAGGAAAATTAATTATTTAAATGTAAATAAATTTTATATTTAAGTAAATGAATTTTTTTAGATATTATAATCTACCCTCCTTAAAAATTTCATCCTCGAAAATCAGAATAGCTCCGAGTAGTTCTTTCTCATGTAGTCCTCCCATTCCTAGGTTGCTTCTTTTACCTGCTGATTACACTATAAGATTTCAACAAGTGGTATTTTCTTGTTCCTTAATTCTTTCTCTTCTCGTGCTAGAATTAATTTGGTTTCTCCTCATAGGACAAATCCTCTTGAACTTCAATTGGCTCATATTGGAGCACTTGTGATTGATCTAGCTCATGTTTCTTTAGCATAGACACGAAATACATTGTGTACAAATGCCAGTTCAGGAGGTAGGGCTAACTTGTAAGTAATATTGTCTACTTTTTCCAAAATCTCAAATGGTCCAATGTATCTTGGACTAAATTTTCTTTTTGTCCCAAATGTCATTATGCCTTTCATTGGTGCTACTTTCAGAAAAACCGAATGCCCTAGCTGGAACTCTAGAGGTCTTCGTCACCTGTCTGCATAACTTTTTGAGGACTATGGGCAGTTTCGATTCTTTTTTGATCAACTTCACATCCTTAGTTGTTTTTTGAACAAAATCCTTGGTTGATAATACCTTTTCCTTGGTTTCATACCAATGAAGTGGAGATTTGCACTTCCTCCCACAGAGAGCTTCATATGAAGCCATGCCAATAGAAGCGTGGTAGCTGTTATTATATGCAAATTCTATTAATAGAAGCTTCTTATCCCATCCTCCCTTGAAATCCAGTACATATGCTCTCAGCATATTTTTCTAAAGTCTGAATAATTCTTTCTGTCTGACCATCAGTTTGAGGACAAAATGTTGTGCGGAAAGTGAGCTTTGTACCCATTGCTTTACCAAAATTTGGAGGTGAATCGACCATCACGATCGGAAATAATGGGTTTTGGCACTCCATGATATTTAACTATTTGAGCAACGTATAGTTCAGCCAATTGCTCCATGGTATTTTTAAACTTAATGGGCAAAAAGTATACAGATTTAGTTAATCTGTCCACAACTACCCATATAGTATTATGTCCTCCTTTGGTTTTGGGTAACACGGCCACATAATCCATAGTTATCTAATCTCACTTCCATTCTAGTGTTGCACTCTTCTGTAGTTCTTCGCAGGTCGTTGGTGTTTAGCCTTCACCTTCTGACATGTCAAACATCTACTAAAAAATGGGTAGCATCATTCTTCATTCCATGCCAGTAACAATTTTTTTGAGATCTTGGTAGCTCCCAAATGAACAAAATATGATGTCTCATGAGCTTCTTCTAGTATTTGTATCCTTAAATCCTCCTCATTAGGTACACATATTCTAGCGTTGTAATAAAGAATGCCATTCTTTGAGATGCTAAACTCTGTTTCCGTATCCCTCAGAGCTTCATTTTTTACCTTGAGCAATGAAGAATCCACTTCTTGTTTTCTTCCTTCTCTAGCTTCATATATTCCTCTAGAAGAAAGGAACACATGATCCAAATCAGGATCTTCTTCTTTTTCAAGTGAGCGGCGTAGCATGTGCATGATCACATTCTTCGTATCATCTGGGCTATAACTTTTTTTGCCAATGGCGCTAATCCACAAATCGATATCCTTTTCTTTATTTTTCATCTTGCGTGATTTCTCGTGCCATCTTGTGGTCGCCAGTTGTATATATGCCTGCATCAAAGAGAGAAGAGTCGATAGGTATATGTACTCTACGTTGTACCATCTCATTTAGGCCAACACAAAGTTAACTGTGAACCGAAGTCGAGCGAGGATAGTCAACTTTAAAGTTTCATATTTGATTTAAGCAGAAGAATAAAAACTCCATTAACTTGAGTTGATCTAGCCAAAATCAAGATGCACTTTAGCATAACTCTTTTGTCAAACACTTTGTAGCGGTCCTTCCGAACTGGAATTCACATAATAAAATTAAAGCACTGAGCCGTCCTTTTATTTTATTTTATTTTTACAATTTTATCTTAAAAAAGAATATGTTAGACGTCTACTTGGTATACCTACCGAAGGGGTCTATTGCAAAAAGATGCATGTGGGATCTTTAACCGTTTAAATCGATTTGACAATAATAAGTTTGATATGTTTTATCAAGCGGTACACAAAAAAGAAAACTCTATATACCTATAAAAGAGACGAAGGAAATTTAAAAAATAATAATAAAGGAAAAAGGTGGAAGTCTATTTATCAAACTTGGAAACTTTTTTGTTTTAATTCTTTAGAGACGACAATATGAAAGGCGTCAAAGATACTCATAATCTGGAAAAGGAGAGCACAGTTATTAGAGATGTTATTTATCACTAATTGCGATTATCATCAAATCTTAATTTCAACTAATACCTTCCCAAAAAAAAATCAACCAATAAAATATTCACGTTATTCATAGAGACCCATTATACATGTCAATGTCTAACCAATTGCAAATGCCAATGACAATAATCACATGTAGTTTTGAGGGGATTATCATCCGTTCTTTTTTTATTTGGTCTTTAACAATCTGTATGGTAAAATTAGTTCTCACCAACTTTTCAGTTAAAAATTATGTAAAGCTTTTATATGCTATAGTAAAAAAACAGTTACTACATAATAAAACTCTCACATATTATAGTGTTTACAGTTCTAACCACTATCCAAACACCCTATAAGTTTTTTGAGCATTAAAAAGAGTCAATATGAAGTAAGCGGGTCCACTGGACCCCAATAAGATTCACCTACGTCAGAAGAGATCCTAGGAGAAAGGCTGAGCTGGCAAAAGTAATGACCAATGCGATGATTGGGTGTGAGGTGTGTGACGTGGAAGAGGGGTCGGAAGGAAGAAGCAATCAAGGAACGTTGCTCCGAGAATTTGAAAGAGGAAGGAAAGAGAGTGTAAGTTGGTTATGCGGTTAGGCCTTGGGAAGGGTGCTTTCTGTTGATTGGAAAAGAATAAAAGAGGAAGACAACATCCTAATTGGTTGTCCATCACTTTTCTCCAAGTATTTTCTTTCTTTTCTGTGTGTGGAGCGCATGGCTCAATCAAAAAGCCTCCGTACTGTTTATTTTCCAGAAATTTTCCTTGAATTTCAATAAAAGTGATTAGCTCGTTTCCATAATTACTGTGTTTTGCTCTAAACATTGTTTGATTGTGCTTGAATCTACCAGAATGGATGTTTATGTACTAGTAAGGGCTTTTCTCTTTTTCTTTTTCTTTTGCGTTTTTTTTTTCCTTCCTATCTATAGATTTCCAATAAAGTACAAGAACAGAAGCAAGCCCACGATAGAAATAAGAATGGCGAAGCACGTCTCCCAAGCATTGCCACTTGACCAAAAGAACTGCAAGTCATCCAAAAAGACATGAAATACATGTGTAAGCATCATTGAAAAACTACTTAGCAAAAGGAAAAGACCATTTACTTCGTCCTTAAGAAATCTTTTATGCAAAATAATAACAACAGTAGTTCGTTAAAAAAACTAAACTGTTATAATTTACTATTAGTTCTTGATCGTAATTTATTTATCTTGTCTCTGATCTCTCTCTTACACACACATGATATAGTATGAAGGGGTTTTGCTCTTGTGTATCCAAACCTTAAATTTCGTAGGCCCCACCAGAAACATCGGTAAGGTACTTTGTGGGACAATCTGTGATTCCAACTATACCAGACTCAAAGGCATCGACAAATATTCCAAAATCAAATTTGTTCGCATTTGGTGGATTGACAGAGCAAAAGTCCTCCAAAAATTTCAGATCTCATTGAGGTATTGTTGACATGGCAGCTAAAAGCACTAAGAGCACACCCTTTCTGACTTCTACTGGCATTCCGCCAGCATGTCACCCCTCGTTGAATTGCAAAATAGTACCAAAAGAATACGAGACTCTAACAAAATAATAATAATAATAATAATAATAATAAATATTCAGAAAAGAAATTTTTTGCACCAGTGGCCCCGACTTATCACTTTTAGTAATTTGCGCCTTAAATTTTTAATTTTGATAATTTTCTTCCTGAACTTGTGAATTTATTGCAGTCACCCCACTACTGTTTTGTTACTTTTTTTTTTTTTGATAGAAATTGATGAGTGATTTTCAGGTGTATCATTAATCAATAACATGAATGATCATTTTTATGTATTTTAACCTAAATTTATTTTGAATAATATTTTTATGAAGTATTTCCAAAATTGAGAGTTTTGGATTAATTTGTTTTAAATATAATTTATGTTAACATTAATGAAAAAAGACGTGTAAAAATTACATGTTAGTTTTTGTCAAAAAAATTAAACAATTATCAACAGAAGTTGATTTATAACAAATTTAGAAGTTCAGAAGGTATATATCTAAAATTAAAAGTTCCAAAGGTAAATTACTAAAAGCGATAAGTTAAAGAGGTATTGGTGCGAAAAAGCTGAAAAAAAAAAAAACTAATTGCCCACTGATACAATGTCACGACCTCGATGGTTTCTTCCCAAATATTATAAAATACAAAAATATAATTAATGAAATTTGCGGAAATTTTTTTTGAAACAATTTAAAACTTCAAAGCAAAAACGATTTAAACTTCAAAATGAATTCTTCAAATGAAAATAATTCAACATTATCAATTATGCGGAAATTACCGTGGATTATTAAATGCATAACAATTCTTAAATTTCAACAACATTCCAAATAATTTTTTTTTTTTTGCAAATCTCAAGTTTGGAAATTATTTAATTTGCGAACACATGATCATAACATAAAATAATTAAACACATGGCTCGGGCCATATGCACACATGGTCCTGAAGCAGCCACAATCGCGACTTCACTTAGCATATGAGCTAGAGGCTCCATTTGAAGTTCCTATTACACAAAACTTAATAATATGAGTGATAAACTCAGTAAGTATAGCTTTAAGCTCACAAAATGATTAATTAAAGTTTTATGGATGCATCAAAGTATTCTTAGTAATACAATATTTATTCAGGCCTGGGCTTTAGTGTGGGCTTTATTATCCTTTATTTTTGTGGGCACAATTATATAAGGGCACTAATCACCTTGCGGGAACTAATATCCCAAATAATAACATAAGGGCACTAATCACCCTACGAGAACTAATCTCCTAAATTATAAAATAAGGGGTACTAATCACCTTGTGCTCGGCGCCATATAAACCACAGCACTAAGCCATGTGAAAACGTCATGTATTTAAGTATAACTTTCACATTAATAATATCATGCCTTTTCAAGATAATCACATAAATATATCATTTCTCAAATATTCAAAATCATTAGAACCATACAAAGGATAAATCATGCTTCAAATATCCAAAATATTGAAAACATATACAATATCGTTACATGTTATAGGTGAGCACTTTACTTACAAATTATCCAAAATAGCAAGCGTGGTAAGGTCGGCCTCTTCGTGGGGTGATGGTATGCTTTAATTCTTAATATTATTAATTTACCATTTAGTATTAAAAATCATCATTGCAAAGATTCAAGGTCATCACAAACCGAATTGTACAATCATATTATAAAATTGCAAAAATATCACTTATACTAAAAATTTTCTAAACTTGGACAAGTTCACCCATTTTCCATTGGTAGCCATCAATCAACGAATTTTTTTAAAATAACACAAAATTCCAATGGCTCTGAAATTTTTACACAAGATTTCTAATATCCATACATGTCATTAGATTTAATTTCATAACGTTTTGTTTAATGTAAGTACTACTTTTATATTTTCAAATACACCATACCGTTTTTAGAAAACAAAACATAGATGGCCAATATTCCATGAATTTTTAAATTTCAGTGAAAATTCAAAATAGTCTGAAATTTTTACCAAGTATTATGAACATCTATATATATATCATCAGATTTAATTTCATTAAAATTGGATTACTATAAGTTATTATTTCATGTTTCATAATTTATAATATTGTTGCTAGAAATACAGTTCGGGCAGTATATAGTGAACAAATTTTATAAAAATCATAAAAATTCCAATGACTTTGAAATTTTTACAAGATACACTAGACATCTAAACATACTATGAGAATTAATTTTATTTTATTTGGATAAAAATAAGTATTTTTATTATGTTCTACAAGTCAAAAAACTGTAGTATACTGCAGGCAGATTTTCTAGTTTTTGAACCGAAAATTTGAAAATTCATAGAGAATAGAATACAACTCCGATTTAGGCTCACGATAGCTTGTTGAAAAGCTTAGGATGTTAACTTTTCAGATTTATTACAAATCTATGAAATTCGTTTTTAATAAAACCCAGAAATATAAGAAAATTTCACCGCTCTAGGAGATGTACTTTAAGTTTCTAATACTTCAAATTTTTTTTTTTTTACCAAATCATGTTATCATCTTACACACTCTCAAAGCTAATCTCATGCATGTTAACATAAACCATATCTTGAATTAAACAACATTTTTTTTTTGTGTTCGTAGTACGCAAAAACAATAATAAAGATCATCCTGTGCAAAACTCAAGAACATGATGTCTTAAAACTCTAACATGTTCATCATACAAGTTTAACAATATCTAGTCTAAAGATCAAAATATTTACTTCATGAAATATTCAAACGTATAAACAAACATTTTAAGGAAAAGTTTTAGATTAAGAAAGCCTACCTCTTTGATGCTCAAAGCTTGAAAGTGCCAACTATTGAGTCCTAGTGGCAGAATTTATTTATTTTCTTTGGATAAATTATGACTTGAGAGGTCATTAGACAGCTTTTAGGAGGGAAAATAAATGATTTGGAAGGCTGGAAATTGTTGTTTATAATATAGGGATGTGTGTCGTATAAATGAAAGGGAGAAAGGAAGAAATGGAAACCAATAGAGATGGAGAGTTTTGTCTATTGTAGGTTGTATATGTGTTTCACGTTGGGGAAGGAAAACAAGAAGAAACAGTGTGTGTAGAGAAAGAAAAAGAGTGCAGGGAATATACATTTGAAAGGAGGGTTGTATAATATAGTTAACAACATTTTTTTTTTGGAGGATGGGAGCCCATTACGGATGCATGGGACATCATTATCAAGCTTATCCCATTATGTTTAATAATGAATGGAAGTTGTCGATATGGTGGATGCTAGGTTGGTTTGTCATGTAGTCTTGCACTAAACTGAGTGGTTATATGCTATAGAAGGCAATGACTACCAGCCCCCATCATCAAAAGAAGACAAAGGATAAGGTAAGGAAAATTATTGAACGTGAATGAGGGAATTGATGTGAGAGAGTGTGTGGCAAAATTCGTGGAATATAATATAAAGAACTTGGTTTACATATATATATATATATATATATATATATATATACACATTTTTGACTCATGGATGATACAACTCATTTTGGTGCACCAAACCAGCCACCAAAGAATACTTGGCCAAAAGAAGAATAAGAAGGAAGGAAGAAATGCACGGAGAAGAAAAGTAAAAGAAGAAAGAAGAAAAATGCTGAACATTTTATATCATTTATTTGGAGAGAAAGATTGTTTTAAACGATGCTATATGCACACTCAAAGTGATGTGCGTACAAAATATGTGACACTCATATATATATAGAGTCAAGTTGCCTTTGTTATTACAAGTTATGAAGAGAGAAAAAAAATGATGATATAGATTAGGGAGAAAAGAAGAAGTACGTGGAAGTTTTGGAAAAATTACGGGTGTTAGAAAAGTTCATCCTCAATTGCCATTAAAAGTGATTTGAACAAGTTTACATAAGTGTAGATGATATATTTCAAGCAGATAAAATTTCAAATAATTTATCAAAATAAACCATTTTATGAACATTAATCAAATAGCACACCATGCCTTTATAATTGAGGTTCAAACTTTCATATACACTGCAAATTGAAATACTTGTAAAATTATATTAGTCAATAACAATAATAGCAATGACAATAATAGGGACTCATGAAAATAATTAAAAAATTATTCATTTATGTAATTTGTGACAATAAATTATATTTAGAAATTTTTTCCGACATTACATACAAGGGAAAAATGAAATTTTGAAATCAGTACTCAATAGTACCAGGGAGCACGAGCAATGATATGTTTAATTAGATTTTATATTATATTACAACTTGCTAGTAGTGTTAAAGATCCTCAATTTTGCCTCACTTCTTTAGATACCAACTCAAACGCCATTAACTTGTCTTGTCATCTTTTTTGGTTGATGTAATATTTTAATATTAACTAAAAAAAGTGTAATGCCCAGATTTAATTAAACAAGTTTAGTATGCTAAATTGATGATTAGTGTCCTTAATTGAGATTTGATTTTTAATAAATCATATTTGTAATATTTTCTTAATTAATTGCATTTTAATCATTTTGCTGATTTATCTTAGTTTTCACCATATTTTAAATTGAGTTTAACAAAATTTAGCATTTCAACAGAATTCATTTATTTGCAACAATTTACTAAAATAGCAACAGGTCTCTGTGTACACTCAGACAAACAGCCTCAGTCCCACATGAACCACACTCAACAAAACCATGTATTAGAACTGGTTTTATCTCAAAACCATTTATATTTATTTGTGCTCAGCTTTAGGTTATGCCAAAACCATTTAGACCTTGTTCCTTTTTGCTTCTTCATTCTTCTCCACGTTTTTCCCTCTCTTAAATAGACTCTCAAACACACAAACAGGAACTCGTGGATTTCAAACATACTCAAGACCTACAGACCATTTTCCAGCCAAATCCAAGCCGAGAATCATCATTTTTGGAGTCACCAAGCTAGTGCAAATCCTTCAATTCGAGGTTAGAAGTGCTTCTAGTGAATTAAACTTGCATTATAAAGATTCCTCTATGATTCTCATGCTCAAATCCGTGCTCAAAAAGTCTGAGATTTTCTTCCGTTCAGAGCATCTAGTTTTGGATAAATTTTGCCAAAATTCTTCTTTGCATGTGATGATTAGGGGTGAACAACGGGCGGTTTGGCGGTTTTTGGGCGGGTGTGAGTCGGTTTTTTTAAATGGCGGGTTGGCGATTAACCAACCCACAAACCGCCCTGTGGAATGGCGGGCGGTTTCGGTTTGGGGGCGGGCAGGTGCGGGCAGATGGGGCGGGTTGGGTCTACACTAATGTACAATATAATTTTTTGAGCTATTTTTTATTAAAAAAAGTGAAGAAAATTTGTAGAAAATATAAAATTATAATGTATGAAGCATTCCCAACAATAAACAAGTTTGACGCCTAAAGACAATGACCATATTCATAACAAATTAAGAAACATAATCATTCATTGCAACAAGAAACATCAACTACAGATGAAGTAATGAACAAAGTCAAGAATTCTTGTTCTTCCATAAAACCTGTTCATTGAGTTCGAAAATAACATGATACTATAGATGAAATGATGAACAAAGTCAAGTGTTCTTTTTCTTCTTAAGGAGTGAGGAGTGAGGAGTGAGGGAGGTTTAGATTAGGATTTTTTTTTTTTTAAAAAAAAAGTAGGCGGGCGGGTTCGGGTTGAACCTGCCCCCTAAAATTTAAAACCGTACCCGCCCACCAACATATATAGGCGGGCAGGTTGAACCTGCATAGTCCTTTTTTTCGGGCGGGTCGAACGCGGGCGCGGGTGGCCGGCGGTTGCGGGGCAGTTTTTATGCACCCCTAGTGATGATCCAAGCTTAACTAAACTTAATCCATGTTTTATCCGAGATTATGAGATGTGTTTCAACATGGATTCGTGCTTAAGTTGGATCAAAACTGTAACATCCTAAATTTTAAGCTATGGGTTCAGTTGAGATTATATGAATATGTTTTATTTTTATCACTTATTTATTGATTTTTTTTTATGAAATTGCCATGTGTTTATGGGATGATAGAAGTTCATGCAAATGTATTATATATATATATATATATATATATGTTTTATGTAGTAGTTGGCTTCGGTATGAAGAAATGAAGATTGGTAATCATTATGTTAAATTTGTGTGTGGTAGACAAATTACTAATAGTTGCCATATTTTATTTTATAGAGGTTTGTGCACAATATTTTGTAAGTTGCAATGTTTGGTGGCCTTGGATGACTTTGAGAAAGCGGATGTGTGTGTTTGTTGTGGTATAATTTTGACTTATGGTCATATTATCTTCAATCTTTTTTTAATTCTTTTATAATTGATTTATTGACTTATTTGGAATCCTATACATGTGGTAGGTCAAGGTAATATCATTATGTTTCCTATTAAATCATTGACTTAGACTTTCCTCTAATTCCTCTCATCCTTTCACGGATATATTGCATCTTGGCCTAACATTTCTAGTGTATTAATTATTCCTTTCTTATCTCATCATTAAGGTAATATCATTATGTTTCCTATTGAATCATTGACTTGAACTTTCCTCTAATTCCTCTCATCCTTTCACGGCTATATATTGCATCTTGGCCTAACATTTGTAGTGTGTTAATTATTCCTTTCCTATCCCATCATTTCTTATATTTCTCACCCGAATTGCTCTTTTTTTTTATCTCCCACAAATCCTCTCAAACCCATTTAGAAAGTTATCAATTCTTTTACGTATAGAAAATTATCAATTCTTTTACCTATTGTTCCCATCCTTCATATTATTCTCTCCACTCATCTTATTTCACGTCTTCCTTTTTTTTTTCTCTTTCTTTATGGGCGCCTAGGCGCCATTTGGGAGGCCAGTATAGCGCCTAGGCGCTACAATCTTGGCGCCTAGGCGCTATGCTCTCGGGTTTTTTGTGTGAAACTTCATCTGTAGCAGCGCCTAGGCGCCCAATAGTTGACGTCTAGGCTCTATTTCATCCCGAGTCCACTTTTGCTCAATTTTTAGTCTGTTTTGCCCTGCGCTTTGCCATTATGAATCGTTTTCCTTCAAAACCTATACAAGAACATAAAACACTATTAAATTCTTATAAATCGCTCAAAACTAATAAAAATATTAAGTGAGAATCATCTAATTAATTAGCCTAAAACTAACTTATCACTTTATTTGCTGCCAAGGGAGAGAGTGAGAGAAGATCAAAGAATGAAAGAGTTAAAAGAAAGAAAATAATAAGGAAACACAATATTTAAGGAGACATATAAATGCATGAAGAGAGGATAGAAAATCATGAGGATGTTCATTTGTTTCCAATGGAATATGAAGGGATATATTATGTGATGTGAAGAATGAATGAATGATGATGTATAGAATCTAAGATGATCATGACTAAACGGTTTGAGTAAGTATACCCTCCACTGCATCACTTGAACAATAGTATGTTTTAAAGCATGTCTTAAAGTTATACATGTTGCTATGATGAATATGTTTAAAGATGTTTTTATGATTTTTCATGAGTATGATGTGAACTCTCTTGTTGTCATGAACTAGTCACGTTATTCATGTTTATATGGTCAAATCCTTGAGGAAGAAGTAAGTTCCAAGATAGGGACCATTCATGTATGTATGTTATGGGTTCTGACTGCTAGAGATTAACGTTATGCTACGGGCCCGAAAACCTAAAAGTAATGTATGTTTATGAAAGTATGTTTTTATGTGGAACTACCATGGTTTACTTACTAAGCATTATGCTTATGTAGTTCTCAGTGATGCAGGCGAGCTTCCAAGTAAAGATGTAGATGACTGAGCAAGAATGGTCCAAGGTCCTAGACGAGTCTAAGATGCAATATTTATTTCTAAGTATTCCTTTGATGTTATTAGAAACTAAGAATTGTTATTGAGGACATTTAGGGGATTTTTTTTTTAGCTTTTGTATAAGTATTGTAATCTTATTATTTTCGCTGCTAATGATATGATAATTTCTGCGTTAAAGTTGAGTTAAGGTTTGGTTATTTTTCCTATAGTGTCTATGATCGGCCTACCGATGGAAAGTTCAGCTTGCCGAACTGGCCCATCTTCTCATGCACGAACGAACGATGCGTGGCGCTCTTCTCCTCTCTTTCCTAGTGGGGGGAGGGGAATGGGGTCGCTACAATTTATGGTATCAGAGCGGAACGATTCTCGAGGATTTTAGTTTGTCATGGGACCAAGAACTCAGTCAAGTAAGTATTATAATAATTTATTTTATGGGTCTATAAGTTCAACTCTTGATTTGGAGATAAGATAAGAGATATGTTAAGTTTTGAAGTTTTAGAATAGCTAAATTTTGAGGACGAAATTTTTATAAGAAGGGGGGAATTGTAACATCCTAAATTTTAAGCTATAGGTCTAGTTGAGATTATATGAATATGTTTTATTTTTATCACTTATTTATTGATTTTTTTTTTTATGAAATTGCCATGTGTTTATGGGATGATAGAACTTCATGCAAAGGTATTATAATTATATATATAGATATATATATGTTTTATGTAGTAGTTGGCTTTCGTATGAAGAAATGAAGATTGGTAATCATTATGTTAAATTTGTGTGTGGTAGACAAATTACTAGTAGTTGCCATATTTTATTTTATAGAGGTTTGTGCACAATATTTTGTAAGTTGCAATGTTTGGTGGCCGTGGATGACTTTGAGAAAGCGGATGTGTGTGTTTGTTGTGGTATAATTTTGACTTATGTTCATATTATCTTCAATCTTTTTTTAATTCTTTTATAATTGATTTATTGACTTATTTGGAATCCTATACATGTAGTAGGTCAAGGTAATATCATTATGTTCCCTATTAAATCATTGACTTAGACTTTCCTCTAATTCCTCTCATCCTTTCACGGATATATTGCATCTTGGCTTAACATTTCTTGTGTATTAATTATTCCTTTCTTATCTCATCATTATGGTAATATCATTATGTTTCCTATTGAATCATTGACTTGGACTTTCCTCTAATTCCTCTCATCCTTTCACGGCTATATATTGCATCTTGGCCTAACATTTGTAGTGTATTAATTATTCCTTTCCTATCCCATCATTTCTTATATTTCTCACCCGAATTGCTCTTTTTTTTATATCTCCCACAAATCCTCTCAAACCCATTTAGAAAGTTATCAATTCTTTTACGTATAGAAAATTATCAATTCTTTTACCTATTGTTCCCATCCTTCATATTATTCTCTCCACTCATCTTATTTCACGTCTTCCTTTTTTCTTTTCTCTTTCTTTATTTGCTGCCAAAGGAGAGAGTGAGAGAAGATCAAAGAATGAAAGAGTTAAAAGAAAGAAAATAATAAGGAAACACAATATTTAAGGAGACATATAAATGCATGAAGAGAGGATAGAAAATCATGAGGATGTTCATTTGTTTCCAACGGAATATGAAGGGATATATTATGTGATGTGAAGAATGAATGAATGATGATGTATAGAATCTAAGATGATCATGACTAAACAGTTTGAGTAAGTATACCCTCCACTGCATCACTTGAACAATAGTATGTTTTAAAGTTATACATGTTGCTATGATGAATATGTTTAAAGATGTTTTTATGATTTTTCATGAGTATCATGTGAACTCTCTTGTTGTCGTGAACTAGTCACGTTATTCATGTTTATATGGTCATATCCTTGAGGAAGAAGTAAGTTCCAAGATAGAGACCATTCATGTATATATGTTATGGCTTTTGATTGTTAGAGATTAATGTTATGCTACGGGCCCAAAAACCTAAAAGTAATGTATGTTTATGAAAGTATGTTTTTATGTGGAACTACCATGGTTTACTTACTAAGCATTATGCTTATAGTTCTCGTGATGCAGGTGAGCTTCCAAGTAAAGATGTAGATGACTGAGCAAGAATGGTCCAAGGTCCCATGACGAGTCTAAGATGCAATATTTATTTCTAAGTATTCCTTTGATGTTATTAGAAACTAAGAATTGTTATTGAGGACATTTAGGGGATTTTTTTTTTAGCTTTTGTATAAGTGTTGTAATCTTATTATTTCCGCTGCTAATGATATGATAATTTCTGCTTTAAAGTTGAGTTAAGGTTTGGTTATTTTTCCTATAGTGTCTATGATCGGCCTACCGATGGAAAGTTCGGCTTGCCGAACTGGCCCATCTTCTCATGCACAAACGAACGATGCGTGGCGCTCTTCTCCTCTCTTTCCTAGTGGGGGGAGGGGAATGGGGTCGCTACAAAAACCGTAACTTGGATTAAAACCGAATCAAAATGGCTTTTGCATTTTATTGTTCATTTTCAGAATTATGTGAGTAAATATGTGAAAAATGATGAAAAAGTGTTGCATGTGATTAAAAACTCAGTTTAAAAGCTTCATATCATGTTTATGGACCAGTTGGACATGTTTTCAATGCATTAGAACAAGTTTAGGATGATTTAAATTGGGATTGACATTCGGATGTTCGAAACAAAGCATGGTGCTTGTGACAGCGCGGTCGATCGTGTGTAGTATAGTGCGGTCGGCTGCACTGCACAAGTTTAGTAGGCTGGACTTGTATAGTCGGCAAGTCAAACTTAACAGGTCCAACAGGCCAACCTGCTCTCCTCAAGTGGCAGTTTTGCCCGTTATTTTTCATCATTTCATGATTTAGAAATGTTTTAATAAGAATATGATTTTGTGTTCAAAAACACTGATGATATGAAGGTTTCATATATGATCATTTTGAGTTTAAAGGCACGCTAAGGAACAATGAATAGCATAGTAGTGATATATGTTAACATTTAAAGATTAATATGTTTAGTCTAAAGTTGCTTGCGATTCCAAGGAGCTAATGTTTAGCCGAACGGAGGTTCACAGTGTAGGCATGAACGATGCTTGGAAACGAGGTAGGACTTTAGACCTCTCTTTTCGATAGCCATGATTTTAAAATGAGTTTTTGGCTGTATTGTTCTTTCTTAAAATGTTTTTAAGAAATAAGTTGCTTTTATGTATTTATATATTTCTTTCCACTAGAGGTTGGATGTGATCATAATGAATGATGATAATAAATGTAAAAAAATAACCTGGTAAGAGAATGCCTGAAAAATGATATAAATTAAAATGACACTAGATACCGAACGGACCAAGAACCCTGTTCAAAATGATATGATAGTGCATGATGGCATACAAAGATTGGGTTGTGTAGAGAGTGACCTTGGGGGCAAGTCTCAAAAGCCAGCTGGGCCACTTCGGTGCTGATTTAGTAGGCTTTTGCACACGAAGAATGGTTATATAAGAACCAAGATAATCACAGATGATAAATGGTAAGTACGAATTGGATTGATCATTTATGATGAATTTTGATGATTTCAGATGGAGAGGTAAGGATAAATTTGTTTAATCATTTACTATTTATTTCTCCGAAATCGCATTTAAATTTATTTTATTTTATTTTGTTTTGTTTTCTAAATGATTTTGAAACCTGAGTCCTACTGAGCCTCTCACTCACGTTTTGTTTTAAAACTTTTTTCCCCTCCAGGCTACTTGCGCTGCTGAGTAGGATGTCGCTGATGTTCTCACATAGACCATGAGTTGTTTAATTCAGTTATTTTACTACCAAGGCATGTAATAATAGGACATTATATGTACTTGATTCATTTTCTGATGGACTGTGGTTTATATCTATTATGTGTATATGTACTATGTGTGCACTGTGTGGTCCAGTGAGGCCTAAATTGATTCTCTATGGATGTTAAAAATTCAAATTTTATTTTCTAAGGTTATTTAAGGAATTTTACTTGTTAAATTTTAAAGATTGTAAATGTTTTAAAAAGGTTCAAATTTACCACATTTTTATAAATTACCTAAAATGATTTTCTTAAATTATTAATTAAATAATCAACGCATTTAATTAAACCTAGTTAATTTCTTTTAATTAATCCGCAACGTCACCACTTGGTTTTGGTTCATAACAAAAAGTTATTACCATGGTAATTTTTAAAGTTAAAAATCTAGAGGACACAATAATATTAATGAAACTAACATAACTGGCTGTGATGTGGAGAAACAAATTAAAGAAACCCTTAATCCAAGTAGGTCCTATGAAATAGTCAGAACTCCTCTTAAGTTTCAGGGTCGAAGAGTAGATTCGGATACTTCTTGGCACATATTGGAGGAGAACGAAAGAGTTTAGAAAATTCATTGCACTCCAATATCTCGAGCACCACATTTTGGAATGGAGAAGTAAAATTAGCACCTGGATACAATTACAGACAATACTGTTATTTTTGTTGAAGAATAAACTTGGTCTATAAAGCCCAAACTAAAAACTTGATGAAGTCCATAGCCCAAGTCTATCATATGAAGACCTACTGCAGCCCAATTCCAAGAATTTTCTAAAAAAAATATTGCAGCACCACAAAAATAATATGTGAAGCTTTAGTGTGTTACGTGTGTAACAGAGATTAAGTAAGCTTATGTGGTTTTGATAGGATGTGTATGTGGTTGAAGTTTTAGTAGATAAGTTTATTAAGACCGCTTTGTGTGGATTTGTATTAGTTTGTTGCAACTATAAATAGCCTTCTTCATTGTAGGCTAAGGGATTGGGCAAAGAAAGAAAAACAAAGAGAGTGGAGAAGAAGAAAGGACTTAGAAGAGTAAGAAATCTACTTTGCTTCTTAAACTTTAAAAATTACAACTTTACCCCATGAACTTTCAAAATTTTTATAACAACTCTACTTACATGGCCATTACTTAACTACATAATCTTAAGCATAAGCATATCTTATTGTAAAAATACTAAGTCTTACGGAATAATTTTTCCTACTAAAATAAAATCTTATTAATGATTTCTTAAAATATTTTCATAATTATTTCTAATTTTTTTAAAACATAATAACAAACATTATGTTTAACATAGTATTAATTAAAACATAATAATAAACTTTACGTTTAACATAGTATTAATTTCCTAAGACTTAATTCCTTAAATCCAACTAATAATAATAATACGTTTAACATAGTATTAATTTCCTAAGACTTGATTCCTTAAATCCAACTAATAATAATAATAATTTTATAAAATTTTTCTTTTTAAAACATTTCTTAATTTAAATTAAAATCTTTTAAAACATTTCTGAAATTAATCTACGAGTTTTTTTTTAAATATTTTTTAAAACATATTAATTGTTCAACTTTTTAATTTTAAATTTCTTATATTCGTTACATTATCTATTGCAACATTTAAAATATTAAAACCTTTTAAACTAAGGTGGTATGATTACAACCTCAGTTACTCTCCAGGAGATGGTTTTGCAGCAAAATTATAGTATAAGTTGTTACTATACCAAAATTGTGTGAAAGTTATATTGAGTGTTCATAGCGTGAGCTCTTGTGTATGTAATCTTTTCTAGAAAATATAGTGAAACAAAATAAGTGGATGTAGGTCATGATTAAGGCAAATTACTATAAATTTTGACACTAACGAAGCCAGAATTTTCAATCAGAAGGGCTAATAACTATGACTAAAAATAAAATTTAAATTAACCATTATAAATGTACTAAAAATCGTCTTTGATGGATTTTCATGTCTTGAAATATCTTTTCAGAATTATTCAATAGTAGAAAAAAATTCTACAAATAATAACTAATTCATAATTTTATCTAACAAATAAGCTTATAAACATAATGAGAGTAGTGTATTAAATTAATCGAATTCTAATCTCTAGTAAAAATTACATTAAGAAAAACTAATCAAATCATATGATCAAAATAATAATAATTTTCAAATCTCTTTAAAAATTCAATCGCTTACTACTATAACTTAATTACATAAAAGGACTATAGAAATAAGTGTAAAAAAATTAATAAAAAAAAAGATACGATAAAGATTACCTACAAAAAACACAAACCGAAAGGGTACACAAATTCCTGGGGATTCTTATTGGTTGATGGCGTCTCTTTTTCCCCTTATTTTATTTATTTGTATAATATGTAATTTATGGAAAGAGAGAGAGAGAGAGAGAGAGAGAGGATTATGTGGAACCATGAATAGGAAATTATGAATGCAAAGGCATAATTACGTTTCTTTATAACAAAGAAAAAGAAGGGAATTGGTTTGCACTCTGCATGAATATGGGGTGAGACATTTTTAGTATTATTCTTTCTTTTCTTTTCTTTTCTTTTCTTAATAACGTCTTTATGAATTGGACCAATATTTGGGAAGAAAATTTCTTAAATTTTAGAGTATAAGATTAAGTATTAAACATTTTTAGGGGGGTATATTTAGCATAAAACTCATATACATGTGTATTTAAGTAATAAATAAAAAATAAAGCTCAGGGGGCTCACTTGGTGCCTCGGTCTCTAAATTTTAGTATTTGTCTTTATTGTTCCTCTTAATTTTAGCATTTATTATTCTTCTATTGTTGAATTCTGTTTTTGATTTTTACTAACATTTATTACTTTGACGTTGATGGATTTTGACACTCTAACAAATTAAAAAAATGTATTAAAACTTGCAGCTGCTTCCAGCCAAATCCTTAGTCGAGTTGTTGCCACGACCCTTGTCCTTAGTTAAGCCAATGTTATTGCCAGCATTGTCCTCGTTCAAGCCACTTTCACCACCCTTATCTTTATTAAAGCCGCCGCCACCACCCTGCTCAGTTGAACTGCTGCCCCCACCACTCTCCTTCAGAGTCTTAATTATTCATCGACGTAGCTACATTATATAACTTTATGAGCCTAACTCTCACACAAAAGAGTCTTACTTCAAAGGCGTTTATTAAAAAGCTCAGCAGATAATTTGTACATTATTCACAGGAACAAAGCGAATTGAATTCGCGTACACTTTCATGGAGACTTTGTAACGTAATTGCTGCTTATTTCACATTACAGCCAGCCAGAGGCCACAATCCAAACACCACACCTACAACTTTGGATGAAAACAACACAAGCTAAAAGTCTAAAACTTGAAAAGGAAAAAAGAAATTAAGACTTTAAACGAAGTCGGCGTCACCACCACCCTCATGAGCCTGGCCAGAGTCCTCTTTTCTCTCTTGAGGTACTTTCAACGCTCTTTTGGCAGCAGAACGTACGAAGCTCTCCAAACAAGAATCGAGTTTACTGCCCCTAGTTGAGTCTTGCAAGGACTTGTTCTTGCACAAGTCGTCGGGCATGAATATCTTATGCAAGTCCATGATCTTGAGAAGAAAGCCTTCAATTTTTGTGTGCGATTTTAGAAATTTTTTCGAGATTGGGAACGTATCCTGCCCTTTCCCAAACATCCAGTGCAGAAGTTCTTCTCCAAAGTAAGAGTTTCTCTCCAGGCAAAAAACGTCGGTTTTAGTACCTCCGAAGCTCCACGCAACGCCTTGTGTGATGAAAAGCATAAAATCAAGTGGTTCCCCCGCTGAAATTATATAGGTGTCCTCTTTGTAGACCACTGGCGTGAGATGGCAGATTGTTTCTACAAACGCATGATCTCTTCCGCCTGGAAGCTCTAATCCGTCAGATTCTTCTGCTGAAACAGAAAGAGACAGAAGAGAGGATTATACAAGAAAAAACTATGATCTCTTTAGAATTTTAATCATGTATAGTTGGAAAAAATATATATATATACTGCTTTCCTCTAGAATACCTCTTTTTCTTTTTCCTTTCCTAGTCTTTTCTTCCTCCTAATTTTAATGTCTAGCAGTAGTCTAAATGCAACTCACTCAATTGTAGTTTAACGACCGGCCTCTCTGAAATGCGATATGTGTAAAATTACTTGACAAAAAGGTTGAGAGAGGGCAAGTACCTATGAGCTTTTGTAGAGTAGGCAAGCAAAGGTGTGCCTTCACATGGGTTCCAAGCTCAGTTGGAAGAATGGAGAGAACCTTTTCTACATCGATGTGTTCGTCTTTTAATCCTTTCAACAAATACTTATTCACGAGGTCTTTTATATTTTCAGGGATTTCGTTAGCTGAAATCCATGATTCTGCTCTTCCTTCTCTCTTGCTCTCCAGCAGTCTTTTCCAATCTGAAATGTAGATTTCAAGTTCTCCAGCTTCCTGTTCTCCAACAAAAGAACCCCAAGTTCATCAATTCTTATTAATAAAATGTCGGAGTGTACACACACACACAAACATATGTATTTGTACAGCATGCAACTTTATATTAGTTTTTATCCCCAGTTATACATTATAAATTAACCAGTAGTTCTAACAAAATAAAGAAACGAAAAGAAACCCCAGGGTAATGCGTGTTTGTAACCATTATTTAGATAAGTACATAGTCTTTCTATGTATTACTAAAGTCACAGTAAAAATCTCGAACCATCTTCTATTAGCCACACATTAAGTTCAAAAGTCAAATTATGGCACATTTGTACCGAAAATGTGGTTTTGTTTTTGTTTTGTCCATGATTAGCTAACAAGAAACGAAAATTTCTCAATGTTTAAATTAGAGATGATCACATAGCGAAGGCGAAGGAGCAGCTCACTTTTATTGGCTTCTTCATAAGGGGTGGACTGCTCACGCCGCCACTTTCGTCTTCATCTTTAAGTTCCCTTTCTGAGATGCGCGCCGTAAGATAAGCGAGCAGATTTGACAGATCAAAATCTTCTTCACGCTTTAGTGCCTGTCGTTGCTCTCGCACGATCAGATTCTTCAGGTGCTTTTTGTTATAGCTTACTTTAGTTCTATTGTTAATGTACTCTACCCACAAATCTATTTCGTAGTCTTTGATATTTTTCATCAGCTCCTTGCGCCGCTTGTGCGAAGCCTTTGTTTCCAACTGCATATATGTCTGCTCATAACCAAGAAAAAAGTGCGTCCTTCATCAAAAGCTGTAGTTGGCCAACACATACTCTCCAATAAAAATAGTAAAATCCAAAGAAAAAAATGGAGAATTTTATAATCAAGGATGAAGCTACGTACAGACGTAGGCGGCCGCCCACCTAAAAATATTTTTTCTAAATTTATATGTAAAATATGAGAATATTTGAAATCGCCCCTATGAAAGTCTAAAATTATATACGTTTGTCTCACCTTATGTTTGTGAAATTTCTTACTTAAATGTGATCAGAAAAAATATATGACCTCGCCCATGTCCCTCTAATCTTATTTTTTTGACTGTCCCTGTTTGTGAATAATGCTTCATGAAGCTACAAGCCTACAAAATTATCTAGTGCAAGAAGATTTGGTTATTGGCTTTGGTAAAAATTAAATAACAGACACTAGCAAAGTTAATTTTACGTAGAAATGCTTTAAAAACGTATACCATACTAGTAGGAACTGTGAAACTTGAAGGAAACGATGACTTATCCAACTATATATTTAAGTGCCAATCAGCATTTTTCCTCTTTCGACCAAAATGTTGTTGTTTTGCTTGAATTTTTTTTTTAAATTAAAACCCCTATATTGTCTTTTCCTTTCTTTTTAGGTCGTTCTTTATTCTTTTTTTTTTTCATATTTAGTTGTCCTTTCTTCCTTATTTTTCCTTATTAAATTTTTAGTACCTTTTTCTTTTTTGATTGTCATACTAAATAATATTTCTTATGTTAAGATATGCACTTCTCCATTCGTTTTTTATTTTTTAGAAAACTTCTGCTTGTAAATGTGGCATTACTTTTTTCCTAAATTTTCTAATTAAAGATTTTTTTTTTCCGAGTGTGCTCATAATTAAATATTTTTTTAGTCTTCTTAGATAATATTTTTTTAAATGTGGGCCCTTTTAATTACTTTTCTCTCCACTTGCCCAGCTGAAATAGTTTTTCTCAAATGTCGCCTTAATTGTTTTAACATCTTTTTCTTGCAGCCCTATCAAAGATTATTTCCTCAAAGGTACCTCCTAAATTATTGACTGCCTTCATTTAAAAAAAAATAAAATTATTAACTGCCTAATTTGTCTCTTTATTGTTTAAAAATGTGCTGTACTTGAATTTTTTTACTCAATAAACTCTTGAAATAACAATAAAAAAATTGACATTCATGTATTCAAAATATTCAACAATCTGAATATGCATGCGCGTTAGTACGTGCTTTCAATTAGTAATTTAAGAAAGATTACCTGCAGGTTTCCAATAAGGTACAGAAATAGGAGCAACCCAATGATAGAAATAAGAGCTGCAAAGCAGGTCTCCCAAAAATTGACACTTGTTTGGAGATTTTGACCAAGAGAACTGGCAAAAGTAATTTGATCCAGTAAGATACGATATCCTACAAAGTACAACTATCATGGCCTGTTTTTTTTTTTCCCTATAGAATCACGGCCTGTTATTATTATTATTATTATTTTGAAAATATCATATACTAATTTGATTATGAGATTTGTGCTTCTAACAATGAATAAGAAGTACAAATTAAATTACCCAAATACAACATGTTTTAATTAGGACCTTTTCAACAGATTAATATTCAAGCCTTAATGAGAATTCCCTTTTTGGGAAAACAACCTTTGGCAACGCACTGACCTTTTTTTCCTTTCTGTTATTGTACCCTGACATTTCAAAAGTGACGAAAAGAACGAAAACGAAATAACACCAATTGTTTCTTTTTTATTATTATTATTATTATTCAGCCAAAAAAAAAAACACACATAGAGCACCACGTCCGAACCTTAGGTTTTGCAGGCCCCACCAGAAACATTGCATGTATTTTTCGGGAAAATTTGTAGTTCCAACGATACCAGACTCGAGAGCGCCCATAAATATTCCAAAGTCGAATATGGTAGTATTTGGCGGATTGACAGGGCAGGAATCCCCGATAAATGTGAGATTCGGCGAATTAGTGACATATTGGCAGTTTAAATCACCAAAATCGCATCCATATACGTAACTTTTACAAGCAATTTTCCAGCATTCTGTCATTCGTTGGATGGAAAAGTAGTACCAAAAGGCTCCAAATATCTAAAATATATAAACCAAGAAATAGTTACAGTTTTTGTGTTTATGATCATCATGACTGTAATTCTACAACTATAACTTATTTTTTTATCAATAAATATATTTTGTTATGGGTTTATGACCTCTATCCGTCAAGGCACCTACATGTAATAAGTAAGGTAGGAGAATGAAGAGAAAAAGGGATAAAGAGAGTTGTAAGGACAGAAAATGAGGGATAAGAGGATTACATAACTTTTTATGTTGTTTGATAAGAGAAAAAGAGAGTTAAGAGATAAATAGATATATATGTGCTTAATTAATATATATATAAATTTTTTTTACCATTTCATACTCTTCTTTTAGAGGGATAAAATAGTCTTTTTGAATCTTTAAGCAATGAATTGTATAAATCTTATAATTAATAAAGGAGTACAAAATGTTAGACCTAAAAAAAAGAAGGTCCCATCTATCTCTTATCTCCTTTCTTCTCCCCCTTTAGCTCAAAGATTGGAGTTTTCTTTTTATCCCTCCCCTTTCACCCCTCTCTCTCCCTCCGTTTCTCCTACCTACCAAATATGTACCCTAAGAGACTAATAACTAATAGGGACTTTGGAGTAAGATGGTCTCTGTTTTTTTAAATAGATGGTCAAAGTTATCAAAAATTAAGAAAATAGTTCTTTTTTGAAATGATTAATTCGTGATGTATTAATTTATAATTTATTACTAATGAATTATATTGATTAACTAATTTCACTTAATAATTAATCATTAATTTATCGATAACAAACCATTGATTCAAGTGGTTTATCAATCATAAATAATGGTTAATCACAAGGTCATTTCCTTAAAAAAAAAAAAAAAAAAGTTTCTACCTTTTGCCTAAAAAACTGGCTATTTCTTAAAAAAAAAGGTTGTTTTGGCCATTTTCCTAACTTTTCCTAATTGATAACAATATATCTGTTTGAAAGCAAGGTAAAGAGACAGAACAACTGTAATGAAAACTTACATGACCAGCGATAACATAGAGAAAGAAATTGAAGGCGCCTTTAACCCATACATGCCCGGTTATTGAATCATAACTCTGTTTAAGTTCCATGCATGAATGGTAGATTCGAAGAATTCTTGGCGCATATTGGGAGAGAACAAAGTAGTTCAAAAATGTCAATGTAGTCCAACTCACACACCACATGTTGTAGTACAGAACTAAGATTAACACCTGGATAATTTACAAAAATTCTTGTTTGCTTCAACAATTTAAAGTCCAATTTTTTACAACAAGCTACACTCTTATCTAGAAATAATATATATATATATATATATATATATATGAAAAAAAGTTATTGTTCCAGAAAAGTTGGCTTACCTGTGGCAGGGGAAGAATAGCCCAAATACCAATTATTATGGATTTCCAGCCACTTGTAGAGGATGTAAAAACATTTTTATTGAACATCCTAATAAGAAGGATACTTAGTTGGAAAAGAATATGCAACAGGAAAAAGATGTCCGTGAAGGATCGAAAAAGAAGAACAATGATCATCATCTTTTTGTCCATTCTGAGGCGCTTCTGATCCTCATCTATAAAGGGGATGTAGAAGAACAATGGATCTAATATGACTGCAAACATACATGACGTTAGAAATATTTTAGTCGACGTTGACTGGTACGCCTCTAAGCGGACAAAAGATTCCTCAATCTTTGGCTTCAAATCTTTGACTTTTGTCCTCAATTCTATGATTTTTTTCTTCAAATCCAGATTTTCCTTCTCTTGGAAACTACAAAAAATAGAAAAAAAAAAAAAACTCTTGGAATTAGCCGCAATATAATATGTAATCGTACTACTATAACAATTTCATGTTTAAGATGGCAAAACAATATACGGCAATAGTTTTCTGACTCATGCTGTCTCAGGTAATGTAATGAGAATTTTAACAGAGATACGGTAAAAAAAAAAAAGTGGCCTTTTGGAAATTGTTTTTATTAGTTTCACTATAGAGAACCAGATATGGTAAGAAATAAGTAACTGACAATTAGATAAGTAGACTAACCTTTCAGTTTTTTTAGTTTCAGAGATACCCATAGCTTAAGCGTTGGCACAATAATGCACCCTCTTTGACAATTTGTTGACCAAGCACTACTTTGCTTCCACCAGGCTCTGAAAGCAAATAAATGGGAAAAAATGACTGTAAGACTTGAAAATGAAAAAAAAAAAGGATCACTTGTATTACACAGGCCAATGATGAAGCAAAATAATTTATTCGCAACGAGACATGACCATTTTGCAGGTTCCTTAATTTTTATTTTTTATTTTTTAAATTTGAAGATGGAGGGATTTAAACCCAACTCTCAGTGGTGTGTCATATATGAAACTGGATTTAGTTTACATGTTTTTTTTGTCCTTTTTGTGTCCTCAATAATATTTATTACTATTAGGAAGAATTTGACCAAAGGGTAAAAAAAAAATCATAGTTGAGTAAATGATATTTTTTTTTACACAAAAAAAATATGTTTTTTTAAGTAAATAAATTGTCATAGTTTTTTTTTTTAAAAGACAAAAATAATTACAACGAAGAGAGAAACCTCAACAGAGTGAAAAGAAAAAAAACTGAAACAGTTTTCATGCTCAAAATGTATGTTTTTTTACGTCAAAAAATTGTAAAAAAAAAATTATATGCATAAAATTATTTTTTTAAAAATTACTTTTTAAAATCCCCCATTTGTTACGTCGTCAATTAAAATATTCTCAACAATACAATTAATGACATGACATTTCGTTTGAATTGATATAATATAACATTATTAAAGAGATATAAAAAGAACACAAGCACGAGCTCTCACGAAATTAGCAGTGGATATATCCCTGCAACTACTTTTAAGAAAAGAAGATAAATATGATCTTTAATAATACTAACTTTGGTCTTTCTAAATTTGGACAGAGACGGAGCAAATGCGGTGCAGAGAGAGAGAAAGAGTATTAAATAAAAAGAGAAGATTACTTGATGGCGGCAAGACAGAGATAGCTTTTAACAAAAGGAGTATTCCAACAGAGCAAAAGAGTGACAGAAAATGGATTTGGCTAGAATTTCAGTGTCATTTTTGCCTGATATGGTGGTCGGCATTGAAGAAACATGAGCTCCCAGCGCCACATATATATAAAGTACTAGTTTAGCAAAGTACAGGGTATTAATGATGCTTTGTTCTAATTACAAATAGTATTCCAATTCATGCCACAAGTGTTTATTTATTTATTTTTTTTCTTTAAATTCAAGCCACAAGTTTCATTCAGTACTGACGTCAAAAGGCAACGTCATAAGATATTAAGTCAGTTAAACAATAAGCGACATGTGCTATTATTCCTGCTGTCCTATAGCCTTCCATGATCCGAGTCATGAACGCGTGTTTAAGTGTTATTAGCTGCTTCATCCGCTGTTGATAAGAGATATAATATAAAATATACACAAAGGCCAGTTCAGTACAAACCCAACAATAATGAAAGGTCGAAATACCCTAAATATCCCCTTTTTTTTTAAGTATTACATTGACAATCTCCTTTGATTAATATATTAATAGATCGTTTACACCGCGTAATATAAATAAGATAAGGCGTAAGGAAGATGAAGAGCGTTAAAAAATATAAAGAGTGAGTAGGATAAAGAAAATTATAGTAATTTTTATGTTATTTAATAGGATAGAGGCGTGTTGAAAGTCTAGCTAATAATAATCATTTATAAAATTATTATATAGTATATTTATATATTTTTTAATAATTTATTTAAATAATAAAGTAGTCTTGTTATAACTAAATAGGTGTTTGACTAAGGGTGGTTTATACTATAAATTCAATTATAAATAGTGTAAAATTTTTATATATTACAATAAAAAAAATTTTGCTACAATATAAAACCATTACATGCTACAATAAAAACGGTTTCAATCACTAACCAAACACCTTATAAATATAAAAAGGATTGCTTTAGAAGGATCTACAATTTGACGGATTTAAAATCTTTTATTTAATTTTTAGTGTGTAACCATTTATATCATAACATATCATTTAATAAAAAATATATAAAATTTAATTAAATACTATTTTAAATTTCAAAGATTAAAATTAAACAGAAAGTTTAAATTGCAATTTAGTGATTCACAGGGAGACTACATCCTTTGGCACTGCTCCCCTTCCTCTTCTCTCTTCAACCAAATAAAAAATTTAAGCTCTCCCTTCAGCCGTCTCTCTTCTGAATGTTAATGCCTAATTTTGTAATATATTTATCTGAAATTATTTTATTGTAATATATTTTCCAATGCAAGTGACAACTAGTCCTTTTTCTCTGCCGTGCTAGCTTTTGAAATAAATCCAAAGCGAGTCATCACATCTCACTGTTTAGAGTCAATAAAGCTGGAGGGTAAAAAGCTTTAAAGATGAAAAGTATTAAAGTGAACAATTATTGGACAGACATAATTATTGTGGGGATAAGGATAGAATATAGATAAGGATCAAGGCTAGTGTAACACATGCAGATATGTAATTTTTGTGATGCCTTAAAATATAATCGCTATTGTTAGTTTTTTTTTTTTTCCTTTTAATTTTAATACCATCTTGAGCAATTAGCTTCGAAAACTATTAAAGCCCAACTGAAGCCCTATTGTCTGTCCAGCAACCTCTACTAGATTCAGTGGAAGCCAATTTCTTCGACCTAGATGATTCCACTATGTAAAAAGTTATACTTTTAAAGAGTGAGTTATACTAAAGTTAAAATTAAAAGTATTATAATATTATTATAAAAGTTTATATTATAACATATTTTTGTTTTATATTATAGTATATGAAAGTTTTATATTGTTCGAGTTGAAACTAAAATAGCTAAACGCTCAAATCTCTATGTCAAAACTTGATTAAAAAAATCCAAGTTCTACTACAAATACACAATATTGTAAATCAAAATAAAAAGAAAGCACAAAGATTTAGAGTGAATTGGCTCAATATAGCTTACATCCACTAACAAAGAGGCTTAAGAAAAAAACAGCAGTCGTAGGGATGTGAGCCTTAATTGGCTCTCTCTGTGTTGTTCAAATAAATCACATTTCTAAATCATATTTTGGGACTCACTGGGTACAAAGATTGGTTAGAAAGTCTTTACCATACCACCAATATTTAGTCTTTACTATACCACCAATATTTAGAACTTTTCTGATTTTTGATAGTGGTGTCCAAAATCCAAACTTTTTTTAATGCATCTTGAAGTACTCTTTGATCTGATGGTCTCCATTGTGCCACGCGTATCACAATGATTGGATATCCCGACTTCGTTGATAAACTCTTCCTTTTGCTCTGGAATTGTTGAGGACTTCTACTGCTACAAATGTTCATCTGATAGCTTGTCTTTGTATACAGTTCCAGAAGCATCTTGGCCTCCTCTTAACATCAACATAGGAGTATCTTGTCGGCTAAAAAGCTTCATAATCTGCTAGAAATTTTTCAATCTTGACTTGGTTTTCTTCCTCTATTTTATTCTTTCTGTAAATACAAATACAGAACAAATGCCAGTAGAGAAAGATAAAGAGGACCTTAAAAATAAAACCTGCATCATTCAGAAGACAGAATTAAGAACCACGATCGTTCAATTTTTTTTAAGAAATAAAAAAAATTAAAGAAAAGCTTCAGATTTACAAAACTACCTTAGACCGCTGGGTTTGTTAGTGCACCTGGAAGCTAAAGTTGAGTCTGGTTGTCTTTGTTGCAAGTTAGATCGAATGATTGCGAGTAACCGCAATGTTCTGGTTGGCTTCCTTTGAGTTGGAAGGGAAAGCGAATGGCAGCGCCATGGCGGCTACATCTAGTTTCAGAGTAGCCAATCTAACTTGCTGTTTGGGGCTATGCATTAGTACAGGTTGTGTTCAGAAAGCAGGTAAGCCAAAGAATGTTCATTTTGGAACATCTTGTCACTGCACCAGATGTCTGAGAAAACAAAGTATTGATACATGTTTCTTTGCTTTAAATTGGACTTGGTGAGATTTGTTAAGTTAGTCGATTTCCTACGACATTCATCCCGTTTGGTATTATTTTAAGAGTTTTTAAAAATATTTTTACATATTTTTTAAGGTAAAAATTTTAAAAATATTTTTAATTTAATTTTAAAAAATTTTTATTTTTCAAAATAAAGTAATTTTTATCAATTTTAAAAACACTACCAAACATATTTCTTTATTAAAAACCCTATTATATCATAGTTTTCTTGGTCTAAGTAATTCTCTAACAAGGAATCATTAGATCGAGCAAGTCTACACTGATTTATGCATAAACTACATTATTCAAAGCAAGGCCAAAAAAATTCCTCACAAAAAAGTATGCATGATTAAAGCATAACTGTTGGACCCGTATACTTTATTCACTGACTCATATCAGTTAAGCTAGCTCTACCCAAGTAAAAACTACTGGCTGTTGATGTACATGTGGTAGGCTCTACCCTAGCTCTACCCAAAGTACCAACTCATGGCCTACATGTGGTACCCTCTACCCTAAGTAAACTGCTGGTGGTTGATTTTGGGCTTCTGTTCAGAAAGCAAAGCCCACATGTCTGACAGAAGACTCGAGCCTCCTTGTGCTCTTTTTGGTGCCTACAGTAAAACAATGACATTGGGCATAGATAACATACTGTGTTACTTCCTCCAAGGCCTGCGCCTATTACAATTGGGCTTCCTCTCGAAGCTGAGCACGATGTTGGTTGTCCATTCCGCCTAAAAACATGATGAGATTTTACGGAACTTACGAATTTAGGTTCATGATTAACAAAAAAAAAACATAATAGCTAGTTCTTTAACAAGACACATCAATCCAAGAAACTTAAAAAGTCCCAAAAATGTGAGTTTGTGACCAACAAGAGACATAATCTAGCGTCCAAATGTGATTCTCACACTAAACAAAGGGAAAGAAATCACTAAAAATACTTGCAATTGATTTATTTATTAAAGAAGAAAAGGTGAGAAGAAACTTCCAAGAAATTCAAGAAATGTGAGTTTATAACCAATAAGAGAGAATTTAGCTCAAATCAGATTCTCACACTAAACAAATCAGGGAAAAAATTCACTAAGAATACTTGCAATTGATTTATTCTCATATAGCAGATAAATCATTACGTAACCTTTTTATATAGAATGACGGAGTTTTTTTTATATAGAATGACACAGTTACACGACTAAATAATCTCAAAGTATCAAACTAGAACCAATAATTGTATACCTGATGAAACGTGTGAATTAAGTGTTTTGATTAGAGCAATTTCAAACAAAAGCTTTGAGCTTCTTAGATAGGTTTTCAAACCCCTCACCTCCTGCTTGCAAACCAATGCGGGAGTAGGCTTTGATATATTTTGCTAAAAGTCAAACAATTATTTTATTCAAAAGAATAGGGTGCGAAAGTGGTAAATAACATATTTTTTTGGCAAGGGATAAAAATAAATGGCAAATTCCTTTGTAAAAGTTAGTACATGATAAATAAATTTAGAATTTACCCAATAAATTTTGGATTTTCCTGTGAAAAAAAATTCATTAGATACCTTGATAAATTCGATATTTACTTTCTAAATCCTAAATTTACCATATTTATCTCATAAAACTTGAAATTATATACATATTTTAAATATCAATACGTAGTAATTTTTACTTACGTTATATTTTTTTGTGTTACTACTGACGTTATATTTATTACTAATATTTGATAGTAAGACAGATGAATCCCAATTCATTTCTTTTACTTTTCTTGCTTTAAGGACTCCGAGTTGAACTCGCCAGTCATCAAACATTTGCTTACTGTCACGATTCTTTTTCTTCTTTAACCAAATGAATAATCTACATTTCTCAACGTTTTTGAGTAGGGTGTTGACAAGTGTCGAGGGTATGCTCGGCTACACTTCCTGAAGAGCTCACCTTGGTTTGCTGATCACCCTGCTTGGGCAAAGTCATTCTAGGAGTTGTTGCCTTCACTCCTCGAGGTGGTCCTAGCACCACCTTTGACTGCCACTCAAGATGTCGGTGTCACGCCCCGATGTACGGTATGTGATGTGGCGATTTAATTAGGTTAATTAAATAGAGATTTTAATTAAACACAAGTTAAAGAAATTAAATCAATTACGAAAATACGATAATTTAAAAACCTTTTTAGACAAATATGTGTAATCATTTGATAAATAAGGATAACAAAATAAACAATAGGGAATATAATGAAATGATAAATAAAGAAAATTTAACAAAGGCGAGTTGGGTCCCACTGACTCACATCTTGTGCACACACATAGTTTTGACAATAATAAATTACAACCACAGTCCAAAGTAAAGAGAGAAAGTTAAAGTAATACATGCCTTGATTTTACAATTCAAATAACCCACTTGGCTCTTCTACTGCTTGCAAGTCCGGTCAATGGACTCTTCTCCGATCCTAAGCTGAAATCCGCCTAGAGAGGGAAAGATTTAAAAACAAATAAAATGTGAGCGAAGGGCTCAGTAGGTCAATGTTTTAAAAACAAATAGATACTTTTGAATACAAAATTTACCTAACGAAGAAGAGAGTTATAAACAAGATTATGTAAATAAATAATTAAATAAATTCATTCAAAACAAATCTTATCAAAAACTATTTGACCAGAAGGTACCTTTTATCCTTTTTTACGGCAAACCATAATATTTACCATCGAAGTGGCCCAACTGAGTTTCGGGGCCTACCCCCAAGATCGCACGCTACACAACCCGATCTCTGCTATGGCGTCATGCCTAATATAAACTTCTTTATAATTACTAAAATTTCATTTTTATCGAGTATTCTTATTTACACTCATTATGAGGTTTGTTATAAGAATTACCTCAAACCACTGTTTATGAAAACAGTTAATAATATTCCTTTTTCAAACAATCATTGAAAACCTTTAATAAAAATCCTTTTAAGGCCAAAATCGTTTGAAACTAGGTTACCAAAGGAAGAGGTAGAAGTCCTACCTCAATACTTATGCCGGTGTCCCACACCAAAATCCTGGTCCGCTATACATCAGCTCTGCAGAACCACAAACAACCTTAAATGTATAATGACTAGATCTATCAGTATCTAGGTTAAGATACCTACGTTGATAAATCATTTCTTGGTGTCCTAGTGTGTCATTTGTACTTATAAAATCATGTTATAAAGTTAGAATTTCAGTCGGGATTCAAAATAGTAAAAACATATGAAAAATAGCAAATTTTCACCATGTCTGGTCGACCTGCCGGTCACCTTGGTTCGGCTAGCCGAACTGCCTGCTGAAAGACCGGGTCCGGTTGGTCGAACTTTTTTAAGTTCGGCCTACCGGACGTATGAATTCGGCTTGCCAAACCCATGAATCCAGCCTACCGAACTGGAAAATTCTAGAATTTTTCAAACATGGGTTCTCGACCTCCCAAGCCCTAATCTTTATTTCAACATGTTTTTCTCAATTTTCAGGCATGGAAAACAATCATAGATGATAGGAAAACATCACAAAACACTTCTTAACACATTTAAACAAGATTTACACAAAAATTTTGAATAATCCAAAAATAGAGAAAAATGGAGAAAAATGAAAAAACTTGATTCATTTCCGTTTCTAGCTAAACTAAGCTTAGATTCTAGTTGTTTTATGTTTCTCTAACTTAGATCAAAGGTTTTCCAAGCTCAAATAAACTTAGACTTTAAAATACCAAGAAAATTGAAAAGTTTAGAAAAGTTTTAAAATTTGAAAACTAACCTCGAATTGAAGCTTTAAATCATGTTTATAGCCGTCTAAACTTGTTCCTGAGCTTCTAATCTACTAAACTGAAGCTTGGGCTTGATTTTGATTCAAAAATTTTGAGAAAAGAGAGGGAGAAAGAGAGAGAGACAATGAGAGAAGGAGAGAGAGACGAGAGAGAGCGTGAATGAGAGGAAGAGAGGGAGAGGGAGAAATACATAGAGGGAAGGGGAGAGCAAAACCATCGAAAAGAAATCGTGTACCACCCACGGTTTTGAAAAAGGACGTGGTTGGTATTCGATAAATTATTTTGTTTAAAAATTTAAAATAACAAGTTTAAAAATAATTAGAAGAAATTAAAAAATTCTTTAAAATAAATAAAAAATGACATAAATTTAGAAATCTCATAGTATAATCAAATTCAGTTTTAAAACATTTATTATGGCACAGTAATACACCATTTTATATAAGAACATCTCTTAATTAATTCTGGGGTGTTACAGTCGGTCTCCTCAAGAAGAACATATGCTCGGGTCGAGTTGATATGACTTAAAGTTTGGTAACAACCCATCCAAAAAGCCACCGTGTGGCCCCATTACAGCCTTAGATAAGGGTTTGCCTTTCACCAGAGATTGTGACGCATGTCACCTACCACCCTGACAGCACTGTATGGTGCACCCAAGTCACAGGGCAGACCCACTCCACACCCGATTCCATATGAGGTACTATAAATAGGAGTATCAGCTCCACTCTCAAGGTAACTGGACTCTTTCATACCTACCGGTAGCCTCTCTTTCTCAGCCAAATAGGTACCTAAATTGAGCATCGGAGAGCCCTTGGCTGATACCACATCGGTGTTCCCTTTGACCTTTAAAGCGTTCCTTCTTCTTGCAAGTTCACACGGGAAGCCATGACGGGCAAGATAGGTAGTCTGACCACAGTACACAGCCGCATGTTGTATTGATCGACAGCAAGACATCAACAACAAATATGGTTAGAACCAACTTTTTGGTTAGCGAATGTGTAAAGCTCTCACATGCTACAGTAAAAAGTACAAAATTACTACAATATAAAGCTCTCATATACTGTAGTTTTTTAAACCAAAAAGTTGGCTCTAACTGTGCTTGCCAAATCTCCTCCTCCTCCTTAAGCCACCTAATTCCCAAGATAAACTAATTGTTTCATACAATTAAAGAAACTAATTATTTGCGAAATACTTTTAATAAAAAATCGTTACATTTTGTGGTCATGTATAGAAATACTTGATGCAGTTAGAAAAAATTGAAATATGGACTGCATTTATAAAATAATTGCTCTTCTGTAAATTCAATTAAAGAATTATATTTTATATTTGATGGCCATATATGAGAAGACCTAAATCTCAATTGTAATCTATGGACTACATTCATGACTTATAGCTTTTGACTTGTCGTGGTTAAGGTTATGTGAATGACCAAAAACAGGGCATCTTAGGTATATGATTTCTTGAGTAGTTGGGCATGATCATTCTTCAAAGAATAATGAGTCTTGAATAAATGAGATCTCAATTTAATTATACAATAATATAAATTAGATTTAAATTATGTTTAAGATTTTGTCATAAATAAATTATCGGATGGAGAATTAATATGTCTAAGACAAAGATATAATTAAAGAGGTATGTAGATATTTTATTACCTTGCACCTTAAACCTTGAGGTAGACAGGTGTGACAAAAAATTTTCACTTGCTCCTAATATGGTTCTTAACTACACAAAACCAATACACTTGCAAAATCCACTTTACTTTGTCAAAGTCCATGTAACATGGCGGCCCTGGCCATCATAGCTTAGCCTTGTCACTACAACAAAAGTTTGCATAAACAACGCCAAATTCTACCGACGTTAAGAAAACTTTGCATAGCTTAGCGTCGGTAATTTGCTTTTTTCTAGTAGCGTGTGAGAGTTTGATATTCGGTCTAAAATCAAAACAATAATAGCCACAATAACAATAATAGTATGACACTAGTGGTGTAGACGTTGGTGTCTAAATTTTTTCCACTTGTCATCCTGATCAGCAAATTGCGTAGAGCTTGAAGGTCTCTTTCCCAGCTGATTTCGCCGCCGACGAATCGTTTGTAAGGCCTCAAGCGCCAACGCCTCCCACTGTTCCGCAGAAGAATTAGTCGAGTTGGGCGAGAGGCTCCGCCTAAAAAGCCACCAATGTCTGCGAAGCGCATTCATCAAGTCATTGGCCATGAGGGCAAAAGCTTCAACTTTGGTGTGCGATTTGAGATTTTTTGTTGAGATGGGGAAGTCCAAAATGGTGCTGTGAGTCAGTGACCACTTCACAAGTTCCTCGCCAAAATAATCTCCCTTTTTGATACGCCTAGTAGTACTTCTCGAGCAACTATTGATACTACTATCGTTTATAATACTGCCATGACTACTAACACCCTCGTAATTTGTGTAGTACTCCCAAGCAGTGCCTTGTGTGATGAAAAGCATCCGATCTAGTGGGTCTCCTTCTCTAATAATGTAACTGTTCTCAATGTAAATTACTGGCTTGAGGTGGTCGCATATCACTTTTGCCACTTGTTCATTCATGCTTTCAAGCATTGGAACCTGCAATCCAAGGAAAAAAAAAAAGATTATGGATAAGATAACAATTTATAAATAGATAGTGATATAAAAAAAAAAAAAAAAAAGAGGACACCACAATCAAGAGCAATGCCATAGGATACTAGTGGTATTGAATACCACACATTATCATATGGTAGTCTCACTTTGTAGAACTTGTAGATAAGACACATCTTTTACTAATTGTGGTGTTTGATGCTGGTGGTTCCCTAAACCATTTTTCATTAATTTTAAAAGGTGGGTCCTATATCACTATATAACTCAACTTTCTCTAATTAGTATATTGTGCTCAATACCACCGATGCTCTATAATATTATTTGGGATTTCAAGTTATATATAATCTATTCGAAGTGGTCGTAGAACTATTTATAAAAATGTTAATTTTATTAATTGAAAATTAAGAATTCATTTGCCATTTCCTTGGTATAAGAAAAAGGCATTGATAAATGACTTTTGATCTCTAACATTTTACTTAACGAAAATATAGGTTAAGAGCATAATAATATAAATTACCTTTGTTATTGTGGTGAGGCAAAGTTGGCGTTTTATAGACTTCCTTTCTTCTAGGGGAAGAATTGAGAACAGATTCTCCACATCAACATCTTTGTTTTCCTGCAACTTGTACTTCACGCTCTTCATGATCGACCTCTTCATATGTTTTGGAAGGCCATTTTTGTTTATCCACAATTCTATGTCTCTTTCTTTCAATTTCATCTTCTCCCTCACCTCCTCTGACCTTGTGGTTGCGAATTGCAAATAAGTCTGCCACCAAGAAAAAAAAGGAGAAAAAAGCTGAAAAACTGACTAAACCAAAATTACTGAGACTTAAATATTATTATTTTGTTTATAATATAATTAATTTTGATAGAATATGATGCTTAGAAACACACAGTAATGTTTGAAATAAATAAAAAGAAATAGTACCAACCTGCAAATTTCCAATGAGATATAAGAAAAGTAGCAAACCACATAGAGAGATTGAAACTGCAAAGATGGTTTCCCATACGTACGTACTTGTTTTGAGGTTCTGGCCAAGCGAACTGCAAAATTATATTTTTTGTGGAGCAGCTTATAATATATCTTTAGGAGCCATGAATGTGCATACTAACATTATAGTCTGTTTGACATTAGTTGGTTATGACCACATATATAGGTTCAAAATTTACGCATAGTAGTTGTGACACAATAAGTAACCATTCTTTCAAGTGACAAATGCTTGTTACCATCAGCAGTACATCATCATATATGTGTGAGTGCATCAAAATTTTGCAAGATACAAATATGAAAACCAATAATTCTAGATTCATCATGAGACCTAGTAATTCTACCACACATGTAATAATGCAACATTTCTTGAACAATATGAGTATCTTAAGATTAAATGCATAATTACGAAAAGAGAACAAACAAAGTGAATAGAAATTACCATATGTAATAATGGTGCAACCTAATTTATTACAGAACAGTAGTAAAACCACGTCCGATTCCACCAAAAAAGTTCGTATCCACCACCCAAATTTGAGAAAAATTGTTTATATACAGTTACCGCTAGCTCCTCTGTGTTAGTTAATAGAGATCTGGAATATATTGATATTAATATTTGATAAATTGAGAAACATCACTCAACATAATCATTTAATATCAAGAAGTTAAAACTCGTCTAGAAAATCTATTCAACTTAATTATTGTTTATTTTATTTTTTTGAAATAAGCCTGAAGGTGACACAAAAATAATAAGGTAATGGATTAATGCGTTCTGATTATAGTGCAAATTACCTCATATTCCGTAGGCCCCACCAAAAACAATGAAATAACTTTCGAGGAAAATCAATATTTGGAGCCAGCACACCGGACAGAAGGGCTTCAAGAAATATTCCAAAATCGAAGCGATCTGCATTTTCTGGTTTTATCGGACAAGAATAATTTAGGATTTCAATAATGTTTTTGGGAGTTTCTGTATCACCACAATAACGAGTACTAGATAGGCAGTTTTGAGCATTTTCACAAACTTGCTGCCAGCATGCTGTTTCTCGTTGAAAAGATAGGAAGTACCAGAACGCTCCAAATACCTAGTTAAAAAATAAAAATAAAAATAAAAAAAGACCAGCAATTAAAATAGTTTTTAAAAATACCATAAATTTTTGAACAATTTTTTTTTTCCCTCATGAACTCAATGTCGCCTCCATCAAAAGTTTAAAAAGGATTAAAATTGCAACTAATCATATTTACTAATTGAAAGCAAAAATAATTAACAAATAATTAATGAAGCGTTTGATAACTTGGTCAAATTACTAAGTGAAAATTATAGTCTGAATTAATTTTGCTATAATATTTTTTTTTATAAAAATATGAATTTTTAATATTATTTTTCAATTGAAATTGACGATCTAAACGCTTTATAATATATTAGTAGGTTCTATAAAATTTACTCACATGACTGGCAAGAATGTAGAGAAAAAGGTTGAAGACGCCCCTAACCCATACGATTCCAGTGAGTTTGTCGGAATCCATTGTAAGTTCCTTACATGAGAGGTAGATTCGGAGAACTCTAGGCACGTATTGGGAGAAGAGAATGATGTTCAGCTGGTACTTGCTCATTTCTAGAGATCCCATGCCACTCAGTTTTGACAACTGAACCAAGATTATTACCTGTACAAAATTATATTAATATATTGGGATCAATTTAAATTTTTTTTTATTATTATTATTATGTAGATGAATATGTACGATAGGCTTGCTTATAATGACCTTCAAATTCCGTGGAAATAAAAAAAAAATGTTAAGAGTATACCACAAATTTGAATGCAACATTCATATTAATAAAAATATTAAGCGGCAATTCCAAAAAAAAAAATTGAGGGGGTGCCTCATAAAATAAATAAATAACTATATTTATTTATTTATTGAGGGGAAAAGAGACACTAAGGGGCCATTTGGTATTATTTTTAAAATAAGTAAAAATATTTTTATTTTAAAAAATAATTTTTTTTAAGAATTATGTTGAGAGTATTTTTAAAATTTTTACCTCAAAAAAATATAAAAATATTTCTAAAAATTTTAAAAATAAAAACAAACATGGCCTAATTTTTTTTTTTTTAAGGGAGAATGGGTATTGAATATGGGTTTATGTTTTTTCATGAAAAAAAAAAAAAGAAAAAAAAATTCAATTCGGAAGTACAAAAATGCCCATGTAGCCATGTACTGTCTGACGATGTGAAATTAACTATTTTTTGTTTTTTCAAAAAGTTGAGGAATCTACTTTCCTAAAATGAAAAATTGAAAGCATTTTTGCCGGGTGAGAGAGAGAAAGATTTATCTCTTTCTTTTTCTTTTTTTTTGTCTTTTCCTTACTTTTTTTATGTTTTCATTTTGTTCATTATTATTCCTTTTTTTTTTTTTTTTTTTTTTTGGTTGAGGCTCTTATAGTTGAGTACCTGTGGCACGGGAAGAACAGAGAGAAGATCAACAACGATCAGATTCCAAGAAATCTTGCTATTCTTAACCAACGGAATACGTATTTTCTTAATTTCCCAATTTGGTGGCTCTTCTCTTTTTTCCACCGTGTAGGCCTTGGCTATATTATAAGCAATATCCATTACGTAAATTAGATCAAAAATAGACCTCCAAACTAGAGCCAAAACCCTTAACTTCTTGTCCAACTCGAAGCACTTGAATTCTTGGCTGATGGTAGGAATGTACAAGAACAAAGGGTCCATTGACACTGCAATCACACATGCCAACACAATTATCTTATTCCACATTGGTTGGAACCCCTCTTGCTCTACAATTTCCATCAATTTTTTTGTCAAGCTTTCCTTTGGAGCTTGTAAGTCATCCTCATTCCTCAACGTTTGCGTTACCGTAGTATCTATTATAGTACTCCACTCTGGCCGTTCCGTACTAAAACAACAACACATAATTATCACATCGTCATAAGCCAAAAAAAAACACATAGCTAAAGATTCAGATCTCCAATTTAAATTTTTTAGTGTTACAAATGATGTATAACTAATCATATTATATCACGTTATTTAAAAATAATTAGTTAAAAATTATTGTATGTGACAAAAAACAGGAAGTTATTTCTTCTGTGATTTAATAGAATGGACACGATTAAATAGAGGAATTAGCTTCAACAAATAAATAAATATATAAATAAATAAAAGAAGAACAAGTACTAGAGTCAAAGGAACAAACCTCACAACTACTTTCTTGTCTGAATTATCCATGAATACGTTTGGCTGCTGCAGAAATATGAAGATTTATACCGCAATTAGAAGTTTTCTTTCTTCATCTAGTCGAGAACTCATAGCAAATTAAGTATGGAGTCAAGGGAAAAAAAAAAATTCAACGAACAAAGAAAATTAGATGTGATAATATGAGTTCCAAACATAAAGAAAATAAAAAGAAATTTCAGAATCAACCTGCAAGGTTTCGATGAGGCGCGGTCGATACACTAGTTAAGCTTCAGTGACACACGAATCTGTATAGTGACACCTTCATGAAAGGAAATTGGATAGTAATTGTAAGAAGGGTCAGGAAGCACAGAAAACAATATATATATATATATACACACACACATACATGCGGATGTATAGATCATAGTTTTTAGCCACAAAGATTATTTCAACTGGTACTACAGTCATAACTCTAAGCGACTAAATAAATAGAAAGGAGAAAACTAAATATGCAAAATAAATAGCCTTCAACGTTTCACTTGAGAAAAAATAATCGCTAAAAGTAAAAACATTAGCTAGTTAGCTAGTAATTTATTGGAGGATAAACAAATCTACCTTTTTTAAAAAAAGAAAAAATCAAAGAAATGAATAACAAAGGACAAACTTCAGCTCAAACGAACAGATATTGCAACTAGAAAAACATATGCAAAAAAATAGGATAAGAAAATGCTTAGAGACATTGAATATCTTACGTAAAAGAAAAACTTTAAAATATAATACCAAACTCAATGCCTTTGCACAGAGCAGCTAGAGATCAGAGCTATAAAAGGGGTATTTGATATAGTGTTATTGTAAGCTATTGAAGAATAACTAAAGACTAGTAAAAGAATTTTCTTCCTAAAAAAATTCCAAATATTGGTGGTGGACCTATGTAGTGACAAGTGGTGGTCTTGCTTTCCAAACTGCCTTTGAAATATCGATCCAAATCCAACTCATCATCTCAAAAAAGTCTTGGTTAAAAAAAAGTTAAGATAAAAAGCTTTACTAAAGTAAAGCATCAAAGTGTGGACAAGTATTGAAGGCCGCTTGTTTGCGAGCTCACTTTTTATACTCAGGCAAAAGAATCTGCTAGATAGATATTTATTCCCCTAAAATTCAAATCAAATAAATTTTTTAAATTTAAGTTTTTAAAGTTTTATTTTTTAAAAAAAATTTTAGATTAGAAACAGTTTACTACAATAAAATTTCAGATTCTTTCTCCTATATTTGTAAAAAAAAACCATAACCTCTTCTTTTGATATCCAATTGAATGAATAAATCAAGAGTCATGTTGCATATATATTTTTTAATATCATAAACATTAAGATTTTATTAGATTTGTTAATAAATCAAATTTTGTTTCCACTATCTATTCAAATACAAATTCAAATTCAAATTTAAATTTTATTTTTTATTCAGATTAACACTTAAAATGGACCAAAGATGGCAATTATATGTGGAAGTAATCCGATCACGGTTGAACCTCGTGTAACACGTGAAAACGAGACTTTCTAATGCCTTAAAACGAGCCCAATTGACAAAAGCTTGTGATCAAAGTACTCAAAAGATAATTCTTTTTGCTGACGTATTTTGCTTGGGCGTAAGCGTGGCAAAGAAATTAAAGAGAATCCAAGGTGCAATCTTTATGTTACACACATCTAATTTAGCAAACGTGATTAATTATAATTCATAATCAGTCAAGTAGTCAACCCCAGAGCGGTTGGTTGTTAAAGAAAGTAACAGAATATACACGTAATGTTGATAGAAAATACCATTATGAGAACACAATATATATGTGTATATTGACGCAGATATGTTAAATATAACAATCTACTAATTGAATATCATTGTGTTTTATTTTTTTCTTTTAACACCCAGCCAATGAAGAAAAAAAAACTAATTGATAGGTTTGGGATTGAATATGGAACGTTTTAAAAATCATGGACTAAATTGAGATTAAGGATAAAATTCAGGATATCTAGGAGATTAAACCAAAATACGATTAATAGGATATTCAAAAAAATGTAACTAGTCGTAGTCACATATTTAATTAGCTTTGTAATAATTACACATCCAACTCTAATGTTGAAGTTTCCTTTCCAACATTTGATAAGTCAATCAAACTCCTTGGCTTTGTACTCTCTAGGAGTTGTCAATTTTTGGCTTACTTGTATCACGTGGTTCGATTCATTCCATGTGAAAAATCGTACATCTAACGTAAATAACACTACTATGAATGAAAGCTTCCATCGACGATTTAATCGTTTTTTAGACTTTGAGTCTATAAATACAATTTTAAAAAAAATTCAGGCCAACAAAAGAATCAGCTTCTCTCTCTAACCCACCAATGGCCAAAAACCCAAACAGAGATCCAAACCTCCATTTTCGACACAATTGGTGTAACACCTATCATTTTCTTCTATGGACACTTATGTTCATTTAGCGTTAGAATGTGATATTTTAGTATTATTATTATTTATGACAAGTAAATTAACTTTTTATTTAGCAATGTTGCAAGTGACGGCCTCGTGGGATTGATATGCATGGGATGTTCATGTCAAAAGCGATGATAAGCTTAAAAGTATTTATTATTATTTTGACATGAACATCCCATGCATATCAATCCCACGAGGCCGTCACTTGCGACATTACTAAAAAAAAAGTTAATTTACTTGTCATAAATAATGATAATAATACTAAAATATCACATTCTAACGTTAAATTAACATAAGTGTTCATAGAAGAAAATAGCAGGTGTTACACCAACTGTGTCGAAAATGGAGGTTAGGATCTCTGTTTGGGTTTTTGGCCATTGGTGGGATAGAGAGAGAAGCTGATTCTTTTGTTGGCCTGAATTTTTTTTTAAAATTGTATTTATAGACTCAAAGTCTAAACTGTGTCATGAGTGATCGGTTTGATTAAATTGTTGATCCATAAACTTAACAATTTCTTAAACATAACTATACTTTTAAAATTGTAATATTCTTGGTCATTCTAAAAATAAATAAGTGAATTCTAACTTCTTTTGTTGTATAAGTGAATTCTAACTTCTTTTGCTGTATTATTGTCTCATTAAATATCTATACTATTATAAAATAATTTCATGAATTTATCCATACTGCATGGATTTCATGATCTCATTTTGAAATGCTAAACTTTAATACTTTTGTCTTCAAAATCAATAATTAATTATTTTCACCATATATATATATATATATATATTCAAAGAATAATATTCTATAGTTAAAAAGATTTGATGAAAACTTAAAATTAGATTTCTTTGATCAAAATAATCTTTCAAAAATTTTAAAAATTTAAGTTAATAAATAATATATATTTTTCATAATAATTTCTTCTTTTGCGCGTTATATTTTTAAAATTAATATGAAAATATATTATAAACTTTAAATTTTATAGTAAAAATAATAATAATAATTTATCAAAATTTTTTGTAAATTACATTGACTATTTATAAGTCAATTTGATTCAAATTATGAACTTAGCACAATCCATGCTTTGTGGATATATCTTGAACAGGTCATAGTAAGAAGCCATTTATGGGTCCACATCTAATCTATGGATGCTTTTTAAACTTTCTTTAATCACAATATGGATTTGAGGTTAATTTGTTTGTGATTTTGTATTTGCCTTAAAGGCTCGTGCAATGTTGTGGACTCCATTAATATTTTTATTATAATTATTATTATTATTATTAATTTCACATAGTTATTTATGAGTATAAATAGTTAACTATGAATTCTTGAACTTCTAATAATCTCTATAACTTAGAAAATTCTTGTTATGTCTTATGATCTCATAAAAATCGAGATCGATATTACATACATAAACTTAGTGCTCACAACTTCTGAATTATAGTGTTGAGCCGTTAATCACTATGATCTATTTCTCTCTTGCTAAACTATTATCATGTAAAAATTCTGTGTAACCTTGCTGAGTCAAAAATTCCTCTTTTTTCAGTTAATCTCAATTTAGATTTTTTAATTGACAATCTTATAAAGGCAACTACATTAACCTATACATAAAATTATTGAATCATAAAAGCTTAGTTTAGTATACTGAATAATTATTTTTAACTATCTAAGTGTGTTATCATAACATCACATTTGCAATGTGTTTCATACAAAGAATACATAAAAATTGTGCAGTCATAACACTATTTATTACTAAAGTCTTATAGCTACTAAGACTTTCAAAATATGCGTAATTAAGAAAATTCATATTTATGAATTGTGATTAAGTTGCGATTTAACTTATGAATTTTCTAGGCCTTACATACAAAGGGTTTCTAATCTTAAATAGAATTCTTATAGTTCCTCATAATGCTTAATAGTATTTCGCACTACCAGCTTAAATCTAATTATAGAATCATGAAATTTACGTTGTAAATCCACGAATCTCTATACAAAAATAAATGTTTAGGTTTCAAGGAAACCCTTGGCTTAACATAAATTCTCAATTATCTTCTAAGATTTTCATGTTCTTTATAAATGTTTTTCGTAATTCTAATAGAACTTAGACATATAGGTTCTAAGCTTGTACATTCTCATGAACCTAACAATGTAGTTATAGGAAAAATACTTAATTAATCATATTTATTAGCTTCTGGATTCGGTCGCTACAGTGTCGTAACCTGTATTGCTATCCTTTTGGAATTGCATTTTTTTGAAAGTTAACATTTTACACAAATGATTATTTATACGAATGTCTAAATGGAGGAGCTCAATTTTAAATATGTTCATAATTTGTTTATTTATAAGAATATCTATTATAAAATATAAAAAATATTTTTATCTCTACCTAATGAAGTAATTAGCACTCAATAAAAAAAATTTAAATATGGAATATTATAAAAAAATCATGAAGTAAAATATTTTTATAGTGATTTGTAAATATCTCCTTTTTAATGATTTTCTTGAAAAAATAATAAAAAGCCAAATGGTTTTATAACATGGTACACTGAAATTAAATTTTCCAAATCCGGCTTTTTTGTTTAAACTAATCTTTTACACCGTATTAAATACTCCTAATCATTAATGTAACCTCACCAAACACTACCCAAAATTCTAAAAGGCGTTTACCATTTTTACTTAACTGTGTTTTCAGTATGATAATGGAAATTTTATATTTGTACTATTCATCATGAGAATGTAATGGTGTCTTAATTATGATAATAATATTAGGGATTGTTTCTTCATTATATTATTGCTTATTGTCAAAATGTTTCTTTGAATTTATAATATGAATTGCTGATTCGTTAGCACAATCAATAACATGCTAAATTGTATAAAATGTTTCTTTGGATAGTGTTTGGTGTGTGGTGTTTAACACTACCAATCCTTTTTAGGGTTATAGCATTGTTCTAGTTTCTCTTTTCTTTTTTTTTTCTTTTTTTACTTTCCTTCCCTGTTTTTGTTTTTTTTAAAGCTCCAATAGTTGGGTACATGTGAAACGGGAAGAATAGAAAGATGGTCAACCACGATCAGATTCCAGGAAATCTTGCCATCTTTAACTAACTGAATACGTATTTGCTTAATTTCCCAATTTGGTGGCTCTTCTCTTTTTTCCACCTTGTAAGCCTTGGCTATATTATAAACAATATCCATTACGTAAATTAGATCAAAAATAGACCTCCAAACTAGAGCCAAAACCCTCAACTTCTTGTCCAACTCAAAGCACTTGAATTCTTGATTGATGGTAGGAATGTACAAGAACAAAAGGTCCATTGACACTGCAATCAAACATGCCAACACAATTATCTTATTCCACATTGGTTGGAATTCCTCTTGCTCTACAATTTCCATCAGTATTTTTGTCAAGCTTTCCTTGGCAGCTCCTACGTCATCGTTCCTCAATGTTTGCGTTACCATAGTGTATATTATAGTACTCCCCTCTGGCCATTCCTTAATGCTAGAACACTCACACATAATTAATACATTATTACAAGCAAAAAAATAATGTTTCTAACAATTTGAATCTTTTGTCTAAATTTTTTAAGTGTTTTTAAAGATGTATAATTACATTATGACACGTTATTTAAAGGATCTAGATATTAAAACGTGAAAAAAGTTACTTAAAAAATTATTGTTTCTGGCATGAAATAGGAAGTATCTTCTGTAATTTAATAGAATGGGCACATTTAAATAGAGGAATTAGCTTCAACAAATAAATAAATATATAAATAAATAAAAGAAGAACAAGTACTAGAGTCAAAGGAACAAACCTCACAACTACTTTCTCGTCTGAATTATCCATGAATGCGTTTGGCTGCTGCAGAAATATGAAGGTTTATACCGCAATTAGAAGTTTTATTTCTTCATCTAGTCGAGAACTCACAGCAAATTAAGTATGGAGTCAAGGGAAAAAAAATTCAACGAACAAAGAAAATTAGATGTGATAATATGAGTTCCAAACATAAAGAAAATAAAAAGAAATTTCAGAATCAACCTGCAAGGTTTCGATGAGGCGTGGTGTCGATACACAAGTTAAGCTTCAGTACCACAAGAATCTGTATAGTGACACCTTCATTCATGTATGGAAATCGAAGAGTAATTGTAAGAAGGGGTCAGGAAGCACAGAAAACAAATATATATATATATATATATATATACACACACACACATACATGCAGATATAAGATTATTTCAACTCGTAGTATATTCATAACACTAAGCACAACAAAAAAAAAAAAAAAAAAATAGCCTTCAACGTTTCACTTGAGAAAAAATCACTACAACTAAAAACATTAGCTAGCTAGCTAGTAAATTTATTGGGGATGAACTAATCTTCCTTTTTTTTTTACAAAAAAAAAAAAAAGAAATGAATAACAAAGGACAAACTTCAACTCAAAAGAACACAAGCAGGTAGGAAAAAGCAAACGAAAAAACAAAAATAGGATAAGAAAATGCTTAGAGACAATGATCTTACATAAAAGAAAAGGCTTCAAACTATAATGCTAAACTAATGCCTTTGCACGGAGCAGCAAGAGAGAGCTATAAAAGGGAGATAATTTGGATATACTGTTTTGTTATTGAAGAATAGTAAAAGACTTGGAAAAGAATTTTCTTCCTAAAAAATTCAAAATATTGGTGGTGGACCATGCATTGATAGGTGGTGTTCTTGCTTTCCAATGCCGCTTTTGAAATATCCATCCAAATCCAACTCATTGTCTCACATAAGTCTAGTAGGGTATTTAGTACGATGATAGAAACTATTAGTTATAACTGTTTTTACCATAGTATGTGCCAACTTTTATACTGTAGCAACTTTTTTTCTTTTTATTGTAGTATATAAAAATTTTACACTAATCATAATTGAAATAGTGGTTAAAAATCACTCCTTATTTAACAACAAATAGGTCAAAAAAAGTAGGAAGATAAAAAGCTTTGCTAAAGTAAAAAGCATCCCAACTATGTGTGGACAATAATTGAAGATGACAACTATGTGGAAGCATTCATCATGCTTGAACCTCGTGTTACATTTTTTTTTTTTTAACTTAATAGGAGGATTTGAACTCTATTTTAGATAAAGTCATATGTGATTTTATAGTTAATGTTTAGAACCATACCACGGGTTTAATATCAAAACTAGACTTTGCAATGCCTTAAAATTCGAGCCCAATCAACCAAAGTTTTTTATCAGAGTATTCGTAAGATATTTCTTTTTGCTGACGTCTTTTTGCGTGGATTTTAGCGTGGCTAAGAAATTAAGAGAATCCAAAGTACATTTGCTATTCAAGTAGATATATCACACACATGCAATTTAGTGACCTAATTATTCTTCATTGATCCGTCAAGTCAATCTCATAGGGGTAATGCAGGAGCAAAATCAATTAAAAATTATTGTTACCAACAGGACGCAGTTTTTTTTTTTTGGGGGGGGCTAAAATACCAGCAGCCTGTAGTTGCTAAAAAGAAGTGTATTAAAAAGAATGAGAAAATTAGACATTGTGCCATATTTAGAAAAAAATGTGTTATTCATACCATAATTAAAAAAGTTAAGTTGCACTACCACTCGCCTAAAATATCATACTTGGTACATATCCTCTTAAAAGAATTATATTTAAGGCCTAAAACGAGCTAAATAAAACAAGAAAATTAAGTTAGGCCTATGATTTAATATTTAGAAAAATTTTACGCTGACATGCGACACTGAACTAGTGACTATAACTGAAATCTAAAATAATAAAAATTCAATGTGAAAAATTTATATCCGAAATAAACTTAAGCGGAAACTAATCCTTAACGTTTCAATCAGCTCAACACTAACAATCGAATTTAAGTTAATAATACTTCGTTAAAAGCTTGGGTGTTACAAATTTAGATTTTTTTTTTGGGTGATGTGGGAGACATTAGAGTGTTGGTCGTCAAAGCGATAGAGCTCTCACACCACAAAGTGCATGATCTTGAGCCCGGACCATTCCAACGTCGGTGACATGAATCATCAATTCGATTGCTCATTAACATGATCTTCTTTGCTCTCTGGAACTCTCATTATTTTTATCATCTTAAATCTGACTATTAACCAATCAATCTGGGTATAGAACATGGAACATTATCGATATTATCATCATTATTACAAAAACCATTACAATCCTTACTAGAAGAATGCTCATTAACTTCAACCTGGGAAATTATTGACAAGATCGTTATTACATATAAAATGTTAATTTTGCTGGATATATCAAAGCGTTGGCCGTAAGAGTTAAAGGCTTCGGTTTTGGTTTTAACATTTGTTCTTGAAAATGGAGATCGAACTCATTCATGGAGATCATAAAGGACTCTGAGACATAATATATGTGGGTGCTTCATATGAAATATTCCAGGCGGTTGCACTATTAAGTTTCCGGTTGACTGTTGACCATCTAAGCGAGGGTTCTCTTTCCTCTTTGCTTTGACGGAACCGCTTCCAGGCCTTTCTGATGGTACTGATGGCAAATCGCTTCAGAAGCTCGACCTCATATTGCCTAGCGATAGGGTATTTCCACCAGTACTTTGAGAGTATGTAGTTGAGGTCCGCGACGTTGAGAGCCAAGGCTTCAACTTTGGTGAGGGACTGGACATTTTTGGTCGAGATCGGCACCTAGGCAAAGGAGGCTGATCTCAGTTGCCACTCCAGAAGTTGTTCTCCGTAGTAACCGCCTTTCTCAATGATCTCCATTGAACTATTGCCAAAGACCAACGCTACGCCTTGCGTGATGAAAAGCATGCTACTAATTGGCTCTCCAGATCGGATTATGTAGCTGTTTTTTGCATAGATCACCGGTTTCACATGTTTGATGATCTCTTCATTCACTTCCTCATCGACATCTTGAAGCTCCGGTACCTGGCTTAGATATACAATATAGAATAAAATTAGGGATTACTATACCCACTTATAATGATAAAAAAAAATTAATATCACCGTTGATGATACTCTAAGAAATTGCCATATCTATTTTTTATATATGTTGACATGCAAATGTGTAATTTGGTGATATATGAGGTTCCTCTGATCAATATTTCTCGCAAATGTTAGTTCCTAATTCATCTAAAAAGCTTAAGTTGTTAAAAAGTGGACAAACAATGGAACTATAACAACAAATTCCTGTATTTGTTATATTAGGTGAAGATAGAGTGGTTGACGAAAATTACCTTCTTTATGGTTTTGATACAGAGTTGGCACTTGATAGTCCTTTGAAGTTTGACGGGAAGAATGGAAAACAGAATGACAAGATCAACATCAATATTATTATTGTAATTTTGTAATCTGTGCTGTACATATTGCCCGATCATAGGCATGATATCTTGAGAGATGCCGTTATTCAACATCCATAGTTCTGCAGTTACTTTGGTCCTGTTCCATGGGTGCCTTTTCTCCCATGATATTATAGTTTCCCACTTCAAATATATCTTTTACACAAAAATTTTTCTATTGAATTTGCTCATAAAAACTCCAAAACTGTTGATTCAAAAGAATATTACTAGCTAATTAAAAGCTCACTTTTTGTAAGCGCTCCATCGCAAGATTTTCGTTTTCTTTTTGTCTTAAAAGCTGGCCATTTTCTAGCTTCGATGGATCAACTTTGAGAAGATACGGGCGAAGTTTTTTTCTCAGTTTCCTGAAACTAAAACTCTTTTCGTTTTCCAACGAGTCTTGAATGTCTGCCTTGATCACCGTCTTTACTTCATGATAATCTGATTCACAAAGCTTGTGGGTGGACGCCCAGGTGTCTATGTCAGAGTCTATTTCAGATAATTTTGCTTCTACCATCTTTCGAATCTCCTCTTTCCTTTTTTGTCTTTCTTGCCTTCTTTCTTCTGATCTTTGAGTTGAAAACTGCATATATTGCTGCAGTCCGCAAAAATTTAAGCTCAGTAAAACTCATATTGTAGCCCAACATGTACGTGGCTGCAAATATATATAAGGGAGGGCGCAATTACAAGTAGTTCAAAGCATTAAGAGTTATATTACTGCACTAACCTGCAGATTTCCAATAAGATATAAAAATATAAGCAACCCGAGAATAGAGATGAGAGATGCAAAGAAGGTTTCCCATGTACTGGAACTTGCTTCCAGGTTTGAGCCAAAAGAACTGCAAAATATATGGATCGGCCAAATTAAGGACAAAGATATATGCCATTATAAAAGCCAAGGTATATTTGACACATACTTGGGAGCTTTGGTCATGTTTGGTAGCCTGTATTGTAAAGCATTAGGTGTATGGTATTATGTTATACTGATAGAATACATACAATACAGTGGTCTCATTACATATTGTATAAGGGTTCAAAAATTATTTTTTTAAAGAATTGACGGTTCGTTACATTATTTTATTATTATATAATATGACGCGATGCAATGCGATGTGAGGCGATAGTACGCCCACTAAGCATACCGTTACATACTACTAACTAAAAGATTCATAGCTATGGTCTAAAACTTAGAAGGCTCATTAGACAATAAGGTTCAAAATCTAATAGGATGTTTGGAAAATGAATGTGTTTTAAGTAAAAAAAATTATAGCATATAAAATATTTATACTGCTTGACTTAAAATTGAAGATTTTCAATTGATTTTTTCAAACACAAGTTAAAACTTGATGTATATCATCAATTGAACGAATAATATAGTATTTCTATCTTATGTCTTGAGTAGATTAATGTATTTAAACTTTTACATAAAAATCTTTTATTTGTTAAGGTCCTCATATATTTGTAGACACCTCAGATTCCGCAGGGCCCACCAGAAACATTGCAGCACCTTTTTAGGAAAATCTGTCGAGGTAACAATGCCAGATTGAATGGGTCCAAGGAATATTCCAAAATCGAATACCGCCGCGTTGGGTGGATTTACAGGGCAAAAATCACTCACCAATGTCAAATTCCTCGGAGTATTGTCATCGTTGCAGCTGTTAAATACACTAGGAAGACATCCAATTTGATTTTTACACGCATATTGCCAGCATGACATCTCTTTTTCAATGGAAAAGAAGTACCCAAATGCTCCTATTATCTAGAGTACGATCGAGGGACGAAAAGAATAAATGGAAAAAAAAATTAGTGCGAAAATAATAATTAGAAGCTGTAATTATATGAAAATGTTATATTATAAATGTAAGAGCTCTTTTGTGAATTTGTAATTTTATAGTACTGCTAAGCTTCAAACTATAATGCTTGTCAAATGACTATTTTATAAGATGATATTAGCAAAATTATATTTTCGTATTAATCAGTGACTTTGCAAATTAAAATTTTTGAAAAGCGAATTTTTTGAATACTTCTTGAAAAGTGATTTTGCTAATATAAACTTTTAATTAGTCTGTTTTTACAAACAGCCTAGAACGACACTCACGACGTCAGAATGACCTTGCGCAACTTTGCAATTGGAACAATCCTAGTGTGACCGTGTGGTCTTTAGTGTAAAAATATAAAAGATCAAATTGCTAAAAAAAAAAAAAAAATCACTTTGTAGGGCAGTCATTTTAGCAAATTATGTTGGGGAATTAGGCGACTCCTAATTCCAAGGATCGCAAGAACGAACAATTGCAGAAAATAAATAGGAGAAAAGAAGAAAAAAGAGACACCAAATTTTTATACAGGTTCGTCCAAAATTGAGACTACGTCCTGTTTCTGCTGCTTGCAGAGTCCACTATGATGAAGGAGATTACAGAGTACAAGAGCAGTTTCTCACACACTCACAAATTGTGCTTACCAAAACTCTCTTCTATCTAACACCCTGTGGGAATTTTTCTCTCTCAAGGATGGAGCTCTCAAGAATTTTGCCTCTCACAAAATTATGCCACTCTTAATTTTCACACACACTCCCAACCCTAGCCACCTTATGTCTATTTATAACCAAAGGAGGAGAAAAATAGCAACTAATGGGAAACCCTAGTAGTTTCCCCTTTTTTGGGCGTTTGAGTTCGACTCTAACTCAAAGTTTCGCAACAAACCAGACTTCGGGCGCCGCGGCCCTTGTTTTGGGCGCCGCGGCGCTGGTTCATTCTCGGATGAGCGCCGCGGCGCTTGTTTTGGGCGCCGCGGCCCTGGTTCGGGCGCCGCGGCGCTCGTTTTTGAGCGCCGCGGCGCTGTGTCTCTGCCCCCCCACGCAGCACTTTTTTTTTTCTTTCTCCTTTGCTAGGTTGATTTGGCTCCATTTGCAACAATCTCCCACTTGGAGACTAATCAATTCACCATGTCTCCCACTGCAGCGGCAACGACTTCTCACGCCTCTTGGAGAAGTCCAACTGAAGTTGCGCACAACTTCAGTTTCTCAATCGGATCCATCTTGGCGAGCATATCTCTGGATCCTTTTACCACCCACCTTGCCTTATACCGTTTGCTGCTAGCACTTTTATTTTTTACCCGGTATACCTTTTTGTTGTGCAAGGACTTTTTACCCTGTGGTAACTTTGCCAGTTGCCATGTCCGATCCAACTCGTCCCTCATGGCTAACTCCCACTTGACCGAATCTCCAGCCTCCATGGCTTCATCAAAGCTCTCTGGCTCACCTCTGTCGGTCAACAAGATGTAATGCAGAGTAGGGGAGTATCCCTGCGGTGGTCTGATTGTCCTGCTAGACCTCCTGACTGGTGTGGCAGGAGTCCTCTGGCTTCCTTCTGGAGCTATGTTTTCCTGGTCTTCAACCTCTGGATTTTGCACCTCCACTTCAGGCAGATCCTTCAATGGAATCACCTCAGGCTTCTTGTCCTCAGAACCTGAACCCCTGGAGTCCGTGCTGTCTCTGTCCTTGTACAGAACACCTTCGTTGAAGATCACATCCTTGCTCCTGATAATCTTCCGGCTTTGGTCATCCCAGAGACGATAACCAAACTCAAGTCCGCCATAGCCAACCAGAAAACACTTCTTTGACTTGGCATCCAGTTTACTTCTAGCAGTAGAATCAATATGTGCATAGGAAACACAACCAAACACTCTCAAGTAAGAGAGATCAACCTGTTTATGGCTCCAGACTTCTTCCGGTAGCTTGAACTTCAGCGGTGTGGATGGACTTCTGTTGATCAGATGAGCGGCTGTGTTAATTTCCTCAGCCCAAAACATCTTTGGCAGCCCTGCATGCAACCTCATGCTTCTAGCACGCTCGTTTAAAGTCCTGTTCATCCTCTCAGCTACCCCATTCTGTTGTGGTTTCCCTGGAATGGTCTTCCTCATCTTTATCCCATTCTCAGCACAGTACCGCCTGAAATCTTCACCTAGGTACTCTCCCCCATTGTCAGACTGCAAGCACTTCACCTTCAAATCTGTCTCGTTCTCCACCATGGCTTTCCATCTCTTGAAAGCATTGAACACATCAGATTTGTTTTTCAGAAAGTAAACCCATACCTTCCTGCTTGAGTCATCAATAAACATCACATAGTAGTTTGCGCCACCAAGGGAAGTCACCGGCGCAGGCCCCCACACATCTGTGTGAACAAGCTCCAATCTCCTGGACTTAGGCTCTCTACCCATCTTTGAGAAACTCACTCTCTTCTGTTTACCAAAGATGCAGGCTTCACACAAACTGTGATCAATAGTTTTCAAACCCGGCAGTTTTTCTTTGCAGTGAAGCACCTTCATACCCTTCTCACTCATGTGACCGAGCCTATAATGCCATAGCTCAGTATTGGCAGCAGAATCAACAACTGCTAGGGTATCTCTGCAACTAGAGTTCATGTAGAGAGATCCAGCCTTGCGTCCCCGAGCAATAACCATCGCTCCTTTCGTGACTTTCCAACCTCCACAATTGAAGGTTACTTTATGTCCATCATCATCCAGTTGCCCCACCGAAATCAAGTTGCGCATTAATTTAGGAACATGTCTCACCTTATGAATCTTCCATACCGACCCATTAGGCATTTTTAAACTGACATCTCCAATGCCAACTACATCCAAAGGTTCTCCATCAGCGAGATAAACCTTACCATGATTTCCAGCAACGTAGTTCTCCAGGACATGACGGTGTGCTGTGGTGTGGAATGATGCTCCTAAGTCTATCACCCACGAATCAAAAGAACTGTCGACAGACAAGATTAAGGCATCCTGTTGCTCTTCAGTGGCGGCGTTGGCTGCGTCATTTGTCTTGTCTTCGTTCTTCCTTAGAGCCCTGCAGTTTTTTTTCAAGTGGCCCGTCTTCCTACAGTTCCAACACTCCATGGTCCTACCATTCCTTGACTTGCCTCTCCTGCCATTATCCCTGTTGGATTGCCTGTCAAGTTTCCTGCCCCTATTATCAACATTAAGGGCCGAGTTCGACGAAGAGGCTTCTCCTGAGTCCTTCCTGCGAACTTCTTCCGCCAGAATAGAATTTCTGACATCAACAAACTTCAATTTTGCACTCCCAAGAGAATTCGTAATGGCCACCCTCATGGGTTCCCAGCTATTCGGTAACGAGGCCAAGAGGATTAGAGCATTGATCTCATCATCGAATTTAATCTCTACCGAGACCAATTGGTTCAGGACGGTGTTGAAACTGTTCAAGTGCTCTACCACCGAGGCACCTTCAGGCATCTTTAAATTAAAAAGCTTCTTCATGAGATGTACCTTGTTATTGGCTGAGGGCTTCTCATACATCTCTGACAGAGCCTTCATCATCCCTGCTGTAGTAGTCTCCTTTGCAACGTTGTGGGCAACGTTCTTTGACAAAGTCAAACGGATCACACCGAGTACCTGTCTATCAAGGAGACTCCACTCCTCATCCTTCATGCCTTCGGGCTTATTACCCAAGGGCAAGTGCAGTTTCCTGCTGTATAGGTAGTCCTCTACTTGCATCCTCCAATAGGAAAAATCTGAACCATCAAATTTGGTGATGCCGGCTGCCATACCTTCTTCTCCAGTCATCGTTCTTGATCAAAACCTTTTCTCTGATACCAGTTGTTGGGGAATTAGGCGACTCCTAATTCCAAGGATCGCAAGAACGAACAATTGCAGAAAATAAATAGGAGAAAAGAAGAAAAAAGAGACACCAAATTTTTATACAGGTTCGTCCAAAATTGAGACTACGTCCTGTTTCTGCCGCTTGCAGAGTCCACTATGATGAAGGAGATTACAGAGTACAAGAGCAGTTTCTCACACACTCACAAATTGTGCTTACCAAAACTCTCTTCTATCTAACACCCTGTGGGAATTTTTCTCTCTCAAGGATGGAGCTCTCAAGAATTTTGCCTCTCACAAAATTATGCCACTCTTAATTTTCACACACACTCCCAACCCTAGCCACCTTATGTCTATTTATAACCAAAGGAGGAGAAAAATAGCAACTAATGGGAAACCCTAGTAGTTTCCCCTTTTTTGGGCGTTTGAGTTCGACTCTAACTCAAAGTTTCGCAACAAACCAGACTTCGGGCGCCGCGGCCCTTGTTTTGGGCGCCGCGGCGCTGGTTCATTCTCGGATGAGCGCCGCGGCGCTTGTTTTGGGCGCCGCGGCCCTGGTTCGGGCGCCGCGGCGCTCGTTTTTGAGCGCCGCGGCGCTGTGTCTCTGCCCCCCCACGCAGCACTTTTTTTTTTTTCTTTCTCCTTTGCTAGGTTGATTTGGCTCCATTTGCAACAAATTAAGGTAATAAAAACAGTATATCCTTACGTGACTAGCAATGATGTAGAGAAAGAAAGTGAATGCCCCTCTAACCCAAAAAGTTTTACTGAATGCATCCCGAGCATTTTTAAGTGCTTCACAAGATCCGTAGACTTGGAAAATCCTTGGTGCATATTGTAACAGTAGAACCATGTATATGAAGAGCTTCCTTGTACTCAATGTACTCAATGGACTGAAACCTGGCCTTATCTTCGAAAAGTAAACTAAAATTACCACCTGCATATTATGTTTGCTTAGTGTCAAATTGTGAGAGAACAAGATAATACAAGATCAACAAGAAAGAGAACAAGATAGAGTAACTAGTTTAGTAGTACTAATACAAACGGATCTATAATTGTTGTCTCATTTAGTTACCCCATAACTTGTTGTCCCCTAATGGTACGTATACGGACATGTTCGAGCACAATTTTTAGCATTTAGTTTTTATTATACGGCCAAATTATAAAATTTTGATATTAGGACAAAATAGAATCGGAGAACCAGTAATGGAATAAGAAATTAGGACAAAAAATCTGTACAATACTCAAAAAACTTTTCCACTAATGAGTTTTTTTTTTTTTCTTTTTTCTTTTTTCTTTTAAGGAGCGTGTAAAGAAAACACACCGGCTGCTTTTATTACCTGCGGGACAGGAAGAACAGATAGAACGTCAATTAGGACGGATGACCACTTAAATTTTTTCGCTTTCGCCGAAGCATATTCACGAAGCCATTTGCCTCCTTATATTCTGTAAGGTTCCTGGGCATGAATCGGTCGAGAAGTAGGAAAACAGTATGCAGTAAGAAAGAGATATCAGTGATAGATCTCAAAACAAGAGCTACAATCTCCAATTTCTTGTCCATTCTAAGGCACATCTTTTCTTTGTTTAGAGTTGGAATGTACAAGAAAAATGGATCCATTATGACTGCAATAACCCATGACGTTAGAAATATCTTATTCAACATTGGAAAGTATGGTCCCCGTCGATCGAGAATTTCCCTCATTATTGATACTTTTGTCCCTGTCTTATTATTCTTCTGTGCATTTTCTTTTTTTTTAACCTTGCTTATCATCCGGAGGAATTGAAGTGGACGGGCTGCGATGATCCAGAACAAGTAATTTAGAAGCAAAAGAATCAACAAAGAAGTTAATATATCGTCAATTAGTAAAATCTAGAGTACCAGAGTGATAAAGAATAATGAATTAGGTTAAGTGGCCTATATAAATATATATATATATATATATATATATATATTGTATTAAAACTGATCACTTAAACAAAATTAATAACCGATTTCTCCAGTGAAAACCTTAACTATAACCAACCGGTAGACCTCTTTCTTTTAATCTTTAGATGTGTACTATAAATCTCATTTTTGACCACTAATGATCAAAAACGTACTCTACGGGTATGTGTCCACACTGGAGAAATACCGTACTTATAACTAAAAAAAACTTTTTTTTTTGGGCCAGGGAAAATAAGATAAAGAAAACTAACCTGTCTATGTGAATCTCTAATTCCGGTGGTGACGTTCCGCCTGCTAAAGGCGCTACTTCAAAGTGACGACGGTACATAACTATTAAGCAATAGAATTAACAATGTGAGTAGAGAAGATGTTTAACATCGACAGCACAATCGAAACCAAGCGACCTACTACATTTTGTCGTATTCATGATCGCGCAATAACTATATGATGCCCAAAAGGTCATGGAGGTACCAACGATCTCTACTAATATCACAACTAACGAAAAATAAAGTGTGTCATACAGTGGGGCGTATTTTCTATTATTGCTAGTGCTAAGCCCACTGATGCCATTTTAACATTCTTCATATGATGCCGGTAAGAAAATAATATATATGAGGTTCAACTAGGAGGAGCAGAGTACTACACCTGCCAAGAAATGCGAATTTGACAAAGAGATCGGAATATTTAACAAATGAAATGATTAACAATACGGCGAAAGAAAACTCATTTACAACCAAATAAATATGGACGAGAAAGTGGGAGGGTAGTGGAAATGAACTCCCAAAATTTACGCAAAAAAGCAACTTAATTAGTTAGGCCAAATCCCAAGTCGCCGTATAATTAATATTCACAAGGAATCAAATCCATTCAAATCCCGTACCAGCGCAGCTCCAGCTCTTGTATATAATTTAGGACTAGTAGAAAAAAACATGTATTCACACCAGTTAAGTACTAATATTTGGGTAAATTTTGGATGAAGCAAGAATTAATTAATAAAGCAAGATCAAAGATTGTGAGATCTCATTTAAGCATAGTTTAATGACTACTAATTGAAAAAAAACCTCGTTTAACGTTACGATAAAGCGTGACAACGGCAATTAATGAATTTGGCTTATTTGAGTTCAAATTAATGCTCCCATCAACTTAGCTCTCTAGTCAACAAAAACACCGAGGTTCTCTTGTTTAAAATTTGTAAAATTTGCACGACATTAGCGTGGCTCCATAAACATAGGCATAGCCTCGAAGTCAATGCTCTGGAATTAGCGACTAAATCGATCGAATATGCATATTCAAATATATATATATATATATATATATTGTTAGAAATTAAAGCAATAAGCAATAAGAAATACAGAGAAAAATACACACAAGATTTTATGTGAAAAAACCCTAATGAAGGATAAAAAAACCACGTGCAGAGGAGAAGTAATCCACTAATCACAAAACGGATATTACAACAGAGTTTAAAGTGCTCAAATACATAAATTTATTCACTCAATCACTCACAGACTTACAATATTGAGTTATCTGTATCACTCTCAACACTACGTTCTCTATGATATTTGTGATATCTGTGAACAATGGAGAATATCAAGTATATATATATATATATATGGAGACACAAACCTAGCTCAAAATAACCTAAAAAATGCATTAAAACGCAAAACCTACATTTGAACCGAATCGTAGCGTCGCGGCTCTGCCTTTCAAGCGCCACGGCACTCTTTCATCGAATTGTAGCGCTGCAGTGCTACTTTCAAGAACTACGGCATTGTCTTTCTGCCAAGAGTGGTTTTGGGTTACTACAATAACAATCTCTACCTTGACACAAAATCCACCAAAAAAAAAAAAACTCAAACATGTGATTAATCAAATTCTCTATCTCTTCCACAAAGCCCCAATGGGCAACTAACAAACACAAATATGAACACCGACCAAGTTCAAGTAATGCTTAAACTTAACTGTGAGTAATAACTTAGTCATCATATAGGCGGGATTATCATGCGTATTGATTTTGCTCACAACAATATCACCACAAGCAACAATATCACGAACAAAGTGATAAAGAACGTTAATGTGCTTCGTCCTCTGATGACACATTTGATCTTTAGTGAGAAAAATAGCACTATGACTGTCACACATCAACGTAGTAGTCTAAAAAAAGTCTTCACTGAGTTCTCCAAATTGGTCTTTCAACCAAATAGCTTCTTTAAAAGCCTCCGTAATAGCCATATATTCAACCTCAGTAGTAGACAAGGCAACAGTAGCCTACAAGGTAGCCTTCCACCTGATAACACAACCACCAACTGTAAACACATACTTAGTAAGCAATCTCTTTTTATCCAAGTCTCCAGCAAAATCAAAATCAACATATTCTACAACACCATCTCTGGTCCTCCCAAAATGCAAACAAACATCAATAGTACCACACAAGTATCTGAAAATCCATTGCACTGCTTTCTAGTGCTCTTTACCTGGATTAGCCATGTATCTACTAACTGCACTAACTACATATGATAAATCTGGGCGAGAACATACCATAGCATACATGAAGGAACCGACTGCACTAGAGTAGGGAACACATGACATGTACTCAATCTCATCGTCTAACTATGGAGCTAACGCACCTAAAAGTTTGAAATACGCTGCTAACAGAGTGCTCAATGGTGTTTCTTTTTGCATGTCAAACCTGTGCAAAACTCTTTTGATGTATCATTTCTGACTTAGATATAGCTTACCTACTTTTCTATTTCTCAAAATCTCCATGTCTGAGAATGTTCTTGGCAGCCCTTAAGTCCTTCATCTCAAAAACTCTACTGAGTTAAGCCTTTAACTTCTTAATCTCTCCTTTATCCTTAGCAGCAATCAACATATCATCAACATATAAGAGCAAATAAACAAAGAACCCATCATCACCGCTCTTGAAGTAGACACAACTATCATAGCTACTCCTCTTAAACTCATAAGCGATCATAAATAAGTCAAATCTCTTATACCACTGCCTAGGAGACTATTTCAAATAGTTAAAAGACTTTTTCAATGAGCAAACATAGTCTTCTTTACCTATAACAATGAAACCCTTGGGTTGCTGCATGTAAATGTCTTCCTCAAGCTCTTCATGCAAAAATGCAATCTTCATATCTAACTGCTCAAGCTCAAGATCATGAGTAGCCACAATACCAAGCAAGGCTCGAATTGAACTATGCGTAACTACAAGAGAAAAAACATATATAAAGTCAAAATCTAGAACTTAACTATATCCTTTTACAACCAGTCTAGCCTTGTACCTAGCATCTTTAACTCCTGATGTACCTTCTTTTCTTTTAAATACCTATTTGCAGCGATCAGCTTTCTTCCCTTTGGATAACTTTACCAAATCCCATGTGCCATTCTTATGTAGGGATTCCATCTCCGCCTACATAGCAATCATCCACTTGCCAAAGTCAACTGAATTAACCGCCTTTGAATAGGCAGAAGGTTCCTCACCAGACTCAATACGTTCTACCACTGATAAAGCATAAGCCACCAAGTCAGCCTCAGCATACTTCTATGGAGGCCTAATAATTCTCCTCGGCCTATCCTTGGCAATAGAGTACTACGGTGGTCTTGGTGGTGGTGATGAGGAAGCAACATCTCCATGACTCTTTAAACTTAACTGGAAAGTCAAATCGGATGGTGTACCTGTCTCAATATAAAACTCCACTTGTCTACTAGATCTCTCTTGATCAATATCACTAGATCCTATAGTAGAAGTCTCACGTAACATAGTAGTCTCATCAAACACAACATATCTACTAATAATCACCTTCATGGTTTCTGGGCACCACAACTTATAGCCTTTAACACCAGGCTTATAACCAAGAAATATACACTTCATGAATCTAGGCTCTAACTTTCCATTGTCAACATGAGCAAAAGCGGAACAACTAAAAATTCTCAAATTAAAATAATCAGCAAGTTTTCCTGACCACATCTACTCTGGTGTCATCTTGTCAATGGTGATGGAAGGAGAGCAATTGACCAACTAGCAAGCTGTAGAAGTGGCTTCAACCCAAAATGACTTAGGTAGACTAGCATTGGAGCGTATGCAATGTACCTTTTCCATCAACATCCTGTTCATCCTCTCCGCCACACCATTTTGCTATGGAGTACATTGAATTGTTAAGTCCCTCATAATTCCTTTTGATTTACAAAAGACATTAAATTCATCTAAACAAAACTCCAAGCAATTGTCATTGCAAAGACGTTTAACTGGCTTATCAGTCTGCTTTTCTTTCATGGTCTTCCAATCTTTGAACGTAGCAAAACATCATTCCTCTACTTCAAAAAGATGTTCGTACCTTATTAGAAAAGTCATCTACAATCGTAAGCGTGTAACTAGCACCCCCTCTACAAGGAACAGTAGATGGTTCCCAAAGGTCGGAATGAATATACCTAGGAATTTCCTAAGTATCGTGGATGCCTTTGTCAAAACGAACTCTCTTCTATTTTCCAAACACACAGTGCTCACAGAACTCCATCTTACCTATACACTATCCACCAAGAAGCCCTCTCTTACTTAACTCTGCTATCCCAAGCTCACTCATATGCCCTAGTCATACATGCCATAACTTAGTGAGATCACCATCAGACATGATAGATGTAGAAATTTTTGCATCACCAACAATTGTAGTAGCCTGCAAAATGTACAAACCAACAGCTTTCTTCTCACCCTTCATCATCACAAGAGCACCTTTATTAACTCTTAGAACTCCACCTTCACCGGTGTCCTTGTTCTCTTTGGCATCAAGAGTACTTAAGGAAATTAAATTCCTCTTAAAATCAGGGACATGTCTTACATCACCTAGTGTCTTCATTACACTATCATGCATTTTAATTCTGACGGTACCAATACCAGCGACCTTTCATACGCAGTTGTTTTTCATCAAAACAGAGCCCTTAGGAATCGTCTATGAAATGTATATGCAGAGTCAAATACCCAATTCTTACAGGGTTTGGAATCACCATCAGAAATTACCAAAAGCTGACCATCAGAAACTTCTTCAACGACACTAGCCTCACCGGCATTTGGTTTCTTCCCCTTGTGATTATCAGTTCTCTTGTTTTTATTCTGTAACTTATAGCACTTAGTTTTAACGTGCTCTTTCTTCTTGCAATAGTTACAGAACTTCTCCTTACTTTTTGATTTAGACCTACCTCTATTCTCAGTCCTAAAACTTCTCTCTTGGGTTCTACCTTTAACAACTAAATCATCTCCTTGTGTTTTGGATCCAGTCACTAATTGCTTCATATATTCTTTAGAAAATAAAGCCTCATAAACCTCATCTAAGGTAAGAGTGTCCCGACTATATAAGATAGTATTCCTAAATATGGCATACAATGAAAGCAGTGAACAAAATAAAATTAACTCAAGGTCTTTTTCATCATACTTAACTTCCATAGCCTCCAAATCAGACACAATCTCCTTAAACACAATTAAGTGATCCTCAAGAGACGTACCTTCAGACATTCGATGAGAGTATAGACGCTGTTTTAGATTAATTTTGCTAGTTACACTCTTAGTCATGTATAATTGCTCCAGCCTGAGCCATAAAGTAGCAGCGGTCTTCTCCTTTAGTACATCTTGCAAAATCTAATGTAATAGATAAAGGTGTATTAGAGACAGAGCCTTTCGGTCTTTATGCTCTTTTTCCTCCTTCGTCCACGATGAGGACATCTTATTGAAACCCAATAGTGCATCATCAAGGTCCATCTGTGCCAGAACAACCCGTATCTTCACTTGCTACAGAGAAAACCTCATTGTGCGATCCAATAGCGGAATATTGCATTTCATGGTTGCCATTTCCAATCAAAGCCAAAGCTTTAATACCACTTGTTAGAAATTAAAGCAATAAGAAATAAGAAATAGAGAGAAAAATACACACAAGATTTTACATAGAAAAACCCTAATGAATGGTGGAAAAACCACAGGCAGAGAAGAAGTAATCTACTAATCACAAAAAGCACATTACAATAGTGTTTAGAGCACTCAAATACAAAAATTTACTCACTCAATTACTCACAAACTCACAAGGTTGAGTTCTCTGTATCACTCGCAATACTATGATCTTTATGATTGTAACACCTACCAATTTTTATGTAACGGTTAATGATAGATATTTAAATGATGTTAAGTATTTTATTTATGATATTATGATACTGACTATTTATTTTGAGTATTATGACGTGTGAAAGTCATGTGGAATTGATGTGCTCAAGGTGTTCATGTCAATTATGTTGTATGTTTGACATTTATTTAACAATCAATTAACATTTTTGTTATATTTTAAGTGCATGCGGCAATTCAGCAGGCCGATCTTTCAAGTTCAGTAGGCCAAATTATTCCTCTCAGGACAGGAAGCCGATAGATTTTATCGGCAAGCCGAATTTCACAACTTCGGCAGGCCGAAGACAGCTAACGAATAATCAACAAGTAATCTCCAAAGCTGTGACAATGATGATTATTATGATTGGATAAAACATTCTGAGTAATTGGCATATTTTTGGCCTTTTTCCTTATTTCATAGGATGGAATATTTGACTTCTCTTATGATGATTGATTTATGATAATGTTTCCTTTTTTTAGGTTTGAAAATTGGTAAGTGGAACAAATCATTGACATCTTCCCAAATTCCCCTTAATCTCCCATGATTATGTATTCTTTTTTTTTTTTTTGGAAAATTGCTGCCATTTCAGAAAAATCACAACCCCCTCATCATATCACTCTTGTTTTCACGTATACTTCCACCAAAAATCTCTTAGTCTCTCCAGTTCTTCCCACGCTCTCTGCCTCTTTCTCCTTCACGATTTCTTCTCTCTCTCTCTCTCGTTTACTCACAAATATTTGAATGAAATATTGAGTTTTCTTTTGGGCAAATTCGAAGGAAACTTGAGAAGAATTCTTTTGAGGTAAGAAACCCTTTCCCAGCATTTCTGAAATTTTGATTACCCTGTAATCTAACCCTCATAACTTTGTCTACAAATTTTCGTTTACTTCAAAATTTTAGTATGTTATTTATGTATGTGTTATGTGTTATGTGTTATCCCTCAAACTTTCATGTTATTTGGAATTTTCTATGCTGAGGTATAAATTTTTTTCTCTCTGCCACTTATAGTTAAAATGTTGCTGATTAGTAAAATTTTATATAAACGTGGTCATTGTTCTAGGGGCAAATGTATTTTGATTTTTACAAAATTTGGTAGAAATATTCATGGATATGTTAGGTTGTGAATAGAAAGCTTTATAGTAATATCATGTATATTTTATGAGATATTGAATTTTCTTTAAACTAGGTTCTTATGCCTGTGAAACTTGTAAATTTTAGACTTCGTGGTTTTATGACATTTTACTATGGATAAATGAATTTGTTTAGCAACGAACATTTTTCTAGTATTGTATTTATGTGTATATAAAGTGTCATAAAAATTTTGGAGTCAAAGTACTTTTATGTTATTTGTTTGAAAATATTTACAAAAGGATGCTCACTGCCAGATATGTTTGAAGTTATTTTTGTCTTTGACTTCTAGTGCATGTTTTGGATTGTATTGAATTTACTAAAAGGTAATTTCTAGATATGTTGTAGCTCTAGGTGTCTATTACATGCAACATTTTTGTGGAATTATTTTATGGAATAAATAATTTATTTTATAGACTTTAGCTAAGGTTGTTCACTGCCCAACTATTGCTGGCAGATTTTATGCTATGATTTATATGACTTGTTTGGTTATTAAATGGAATTTATATGACCAATGAAAAATCATATTAATATGTTTATGTATTAGCTTTGTTCCTCTAGAGCCTCATGCTTTAATTGTGTATGATTTCTACGTTATTGAATTATGAATGCATAAGGGTCAGGCAGGTAGTAGTATTGCAGTTTTTGCATGAGTACTTATAAATTGGTGAAATATATTATTGTTCACGTTTTTCTTGAAATGGAGGTGTGAATAATGTATTATGGTATTGGATGATTCCTTGAATATAGATAAATGTTAATTTTATTTTAAATGAATGTATGACATGAACACCCCAAGAAGTGAGCACATCAAAATCGCGGCGACGTCATCTTCAATTAAGGTTTAGTAAGCTAAACAATAAGTACATTCTCACCTGTAACATGATGAAATTTATAAAATTTTAAAATCTATGTTTATGATGGTTTTATAATGATTTCCATGATGATTATATGTGATGTTTTATTATGAAAGTTTTGATGTATATAAGTTTATGCATGTTATGATGATAATGTTTTTTTTTCAAAGTATATAAGTATATATATGTATATATATGTATCACCTAAATAAGTGTTACACACCATATGTTATGTTATGTTTATGTTTATGATGTCATGTTTGGTTTGAGATTAGCTACCCCTTTCCTCTTATGACAGCGTACCTATGATGATGATAACGGTGCAATACTTAGGCCCTTAAAGATAAAATGAACAAAGTTTTAATATGGATAATGTAGCGAAAGATATGTTCTATATGAAACTATGTCTAATGCACTATTATGATCATGCCTATGGTGATGATGTTTCATAAAGATGTTCATAAAATGTTTTACGTTGTGAGGTATGAAATGTACTTACTAAGCTTTTGCTTACTCAGTTATACATCATGTTGCAGATAAGGGTAAGAAGATTATGGAATAGGTGAAGGGCAAGAACAGACGTGTGAGCTTGACAGGATGCATTGAAAATGGAAGAAAGCCAAAAAAGAAATTTAAAGTTATAAATTATGTTTTATTTTTGAGTATGTTTACTTAAAGAGTTTTTAAAGATTTGAACTATGTCTCTATAACTTATGATGATTATTACTTATCTTTCCACACTTTGGAAATATTGAGATTTGATTTAAAATTAAATTTTGTTTCTAACAACAGTTTGGCTTGAGATCATTATTGGTCGGTCTGCCGGTGTTAGTATCGACTTGTCGATTACCTTGTATTGGCCTGTAGATTTTAGTGTTTTAAAACCCTGATCTTGCAGAGCCTCGGACGGCCTGCCAGTGGTTGAAGTTCAGATTGCCTATCCTGTTTGGCCTACCGAAGTTCGAAGCTTGGCCTACCAAACTGAGTGAACAGATTTTAAAAGTTATGTAATTTTTATTTTAATTGTCGTTTTATGGTTTCATTGATGATAAACTATTTAAAGAAGAATTATAATTAAGTAATTTAATAAATGTTTTCTAAAAAAAATGTACGCATGGATCGTGGGGTATGTTTCCAAATTATGTTTTCATTTAAATAGTTTATCTTAAGTAGTGGCAAAAATGATGAATGTAACGACATATATGGCGTCTGTAAAAGGGCGTTTCAATTATATCTGTGATATCTGTAAACAATGGAGAATATCAAATATATATATACATATGGAGACTTAAATCTTAACTCAAAATAATCCAAAAAATGTGTAAAAACATAGAACCTACATTCGGACCGAATCGTAGCACCGTGGCGCTGTTTTTCAAGTGCCACGGCTCTCGTTCACCGAATTATAGTGCCGCGGCGACAAAACATATATATATATGTTTAACATATATATATATATATATATGTTTACATTTCTTTGCTTATGAATCCAAGACAATGTTATCCAAAGCTTAGCTGTATGTATGTTTTGATTTGGTGTCTACGTACTTCAATATTATTTTACCTTATTCACAGTATTAAGAATTAGTTATCTTTTAAGAAAATTGTTTGAGTTTTGCTTGGTCTTCGTGAACTTATAAAATAACCAATTGCAAACAAATTAAAAGTTAAAATCACATAGTAAGAAAAAAAAAAAAAAAAAACACCAAGTTTTTCTCATTTTAAATCCTTCTAGATCAAAGCTGGTAGGATGATTTTTTCTCTCGATACATCAAGATTTTTTAATTTTTTAAAAAACTAAAGCAACAACTTCCACCACTTTCTAAGTATGCAATTGTTGAAGCATCCAGTCAAGATTGTCCATTCGTTCTCTAGGAAATATCCACTTGTCTATTTATTTCTTGAGAAGCATCACCCTCACCTCCATTTGATATGATGTTGTCTGTTTTAGGTCTAATCCCATACAGTCTTGCTCTTATGAATCATTACTCATGACCATTCTTATGCGATGTGGGACTGCACAACTCTTCCCTCTTGGTCCTCTATGCCTCAAGGGAATTATGGTTGTCACTATCACCCTATCTTTGGGACCCAACATCTTCATTGGCCATACTTTTGACTGGACCAAAGCTCGAATACTATCTACAACGACCACCCCCACCTCCACTTGGTATTTTATTGTTTACTTTGAATCTAAGGTTGCATAGTTTTGCTCTTGGACTTCATCCCGAAATGCCTCATTCCATTGGGAGGTGGTGTCATTGCTTATGAATCATTACTCATGACTATTTCCAGGCAATATAAAACTAAACAACTCATCCTTGCTTGGTCCTTTTTGCCTCAAGAGACTTATGGTCATCACACATATTTAGTCATCTAAGCAAGAAACAAGAAAATGGAAACATGATAATGAAAAGGAAAGCTAATTTCCTTATTGAGACAAATGTGTTGCCATATACTAAAAAGCGTAATAAATAAGTAATAAATTATAAACTTATTCCATGTACGTTCAAACCTCAGCCAAAGCACCGTAAAGGGTCCCTGATTACTTGTAGTGAACTTCTAATTAGTAACTGTTTGCTTAATTTCAACAGGAACTTTTCTCACATTACAGCAAGATTTATCGAGGAAGATTTGGGATATATAAATCATATTTTTTTTAAAAGAATAACATATGATTCTATCAAAAATCTGTACTTGAGATTGAAGACCAAAAAGCAATTGATAGACACATTTTCATGACAGTCTCCTAGGTTTGAATCACTTAGAAATGCATTCGGAATTTCCATTGTTTAATTTGCATCTTAGGTTTTGGTTTTTTTTTTTTTTTTTTTTACATTTAAAGCATGCCTATTGCATTAGGCACACTATTAGATTCATGTTTATTTATTTTATAAATAGAAAAATATGAAAATTTAGCGTAAAAATAGTTAGTTGAAGATGAATTATTTGAAAAAACTCTATGTTTGTGTATAAATCAATCTTAATTATTATAAAGCTTTAATATGTACACTAAAACTATCATATTCTAAATAGTTTTTTAAGAATGATACAACCCTAATCTTGATCTTTTTCAAAATATGCCAAGACTGTTTTTGTATATTCTTTTATGTAAATGTAACATATAATATTTTAAATAAATAAATAAATAAGAACAAAAGAGGAATACCTACTTATGATCAATCAGGGCTTATGTATAACCAATATATAGAGGATGATCTATGGTGAGATGAAAGCCCCTAAGTACAATAAAGTTGAATATAATAATGTTATAATAAATAGAAAAATAATTGTGGTTTTTCAGATGATCAAGAAAATTGGAATAGGTTTTTCAAAAATTTTAAGATGACAATATGCAAAATTCAAGAAGCTTTCTTTAGGTATGGTATGTTTTCCCCACACACACTTGGACTATATTACTAAGTTCTTAATAATTTTAGATTTAATTTATATTAAAGCTGCGATTATTTGGAAAGAATCCATGTACAAAAGATGAAAAATAAGTGCTAAATTTTCTCACCAATTTTTTTTTTTTTTTTTGGGTTTAGGTGCATCATTCGTATTGTCTGAATTTTAGATCTTTTTTTAGTTGCATCCACATATTCACACTAGGAACACAACAAAAAAAAAAAATCAGAAAAGATTGTCGTATCATTTTCAACAAGCTAGGTGCATTCTTAATAATTGACTAAATAATATTGACTGTAACTAAGACATATTGAGTCATGAACCAAATATAGTTGACTTGTAAAAAAAAAAAAAAAAAAGACTAAGCAAAGAATTAGGCTGGCACATTACAATAGGTAATTAGAACACAAGATATAGTACGTTGAACCCATAAAAAGTGGATCGCCAACTTATACCTTGTAGACTTTATGAACAATAGTCACATGTAAGATTATTTGCAATGTTGTTGTAACTTCTTCACATTACATATAATCAAATGATGGAAGGATATATATATATATATATATATATAGATACATGTATGATATACATGCATATATATATGCATACATTCTTTAGAGAGATTCAAATTTTGCAATTCTCTTCACCACCACATATTTTGGAGAATCAAACAACATACATAGATAACAGAATTTGGTTTCGTGGGGCAGAAAAAATGAAGGTGAACCATTTTCTTTTATCCATTTGTTTGAATTGAAACCACTTTTTATTGATGCTTCACTTAAGTGTTTGAACACTTCTACAATGGTCTTTCTTTCATGTTCATCATCTTTTCCTCTGTAATGATATTCAAACTTACCTTCCAAATATATATATATATATATATATATATATATATATATGTATGTATAAATTTTGTGAAATGTTTTCTCTAATGAATGTTGCAGCAAAAAGTGATCATAGAGGTGGAGATGAGATGCGAGAAATGCAGGTCTAAGGCCTTGGAGATAGCCGTTGAAAAAGATGGAACAGATTTAGATAAATTTCTTGATTCTGTTACCTCTAAAGTGTATTAAAATGTGTTAATTTGAGAACAATGGAACTAATATAAATATGTTTTTGTTTTCTTCACCTTGGTTTTTTTAGGTGTCTTTTCCGTGGCTTTAAAGGGTGAAAGGAAAAACATAATAGAAGTGATTGGAGAGGGAATTGTTGATGCGGCTGGCTTGGCTGAAACTTTGAGGAAAAAGGTCGGCTTTGCAGATTTAGTGAGCGTGGAAGAAGTCAACGAGAACTCAAGTTAGAAAAGGAAAACAAAAGTGGTGGCACCTCATCTTTCGTATAGGCAACTTGAGCTTTGAAGTGGACAATGTGGAACTGAAGAATATGGCATTTCAATCCATTACTATATATTTTTCCTTGTAATTTCATATTCCATATATTCTACGTATATTTCCTTGCAGTGAATTAGTAAAATCAGCTCTAATTGTTAATGAATTTACTTGATGAACTATATTCTTCTTGAAAATTTAACCATCTCCAAGATAAAATATCATTAGTGAGAAATTTTGGATTTTGAAAACATTGGTGTGATTGTAACTTAATTACAAAACTAGCTATGTTTAAGAAACAAAGTTCCAAAAAAAATAAAAATAAAAATAACAATTAGAAGTGAAATATGGAGTGTAAATTGAGGGGTGACGTGCAATGCATTGAAGTAAACCCTTCTATGAGATGATGTCTTTCTTTCATGTGTTTTATGACATAATCATTCATCAACTTCCATACTAATGCTTGAAGAAGTTGCCCTAAAGGATAAACCTTTTACTATTCTCTCACTCTCATTGATTCTTGCACTACACTTTCATTTTTCTAAACCTAAGAGCAAATAGAAAGAAACCCACAATCTCTTTTCTTCTTTTTTTTTTAAGAAAAAATAGATAAAAGCACCGTAAAGTTGTACTCTATGAAACCCTTTTTCCCCACATTGTGCTTCACAATCGTGGGATTAAGTATTGGAGGGAATGTTTTTGTGTTTGGCCTCCTTGATATTGCAGCCGGATATTGCGCCTTTGCCAATACCAATTCCAAATGTTGTACCATAACATGCCTATACGTAGAGCTATACCTATATGAGTGCCCTCTAAATATGGCCTTTCAAAATTTTGATATTCAAAAATATCAAAATGGGGTTATGGCTTTTGAACATATGAAGCCAAACAGGAACTTCCAAAGGTAATATTCAATATCAATATCTTTGTTTTCCCTCCATGCCGTTTGAGTCCAACAACTTGGTGACAAAACAGAAAGTTGAGAGAATGAAAGGGAGAGGCAGAATGTACAAGGTTGAATTTCCCTCTCTCTATGGAAGGACATAGAGAGAAGCTATGAGGATTGTTGGCTTTTGATATTGAGTTATCAAATTCTCTTTCTCCCCCTCTACACGAAATCAAAAAAGTTGGAAAGAAAACAAATGAATATATCATAATCAGCAGCCTTCAGATAATACCATTTCTTCTATTTCTTTTCTTCATCCACCAAACTAATGAAAAAAAAAAGAAAAATGAAAATTCTTTTAGAGGGTATTAAAAAAATACCTCTATTGATAAGGTTATTGTTCTGAATCATCACGTCTTTAATAATTTTAGTCAGTTTTATGTATTTTTTTAAATTTAAATATAAATTAATAATATTTTTGATAAATTGTTTGAACCAATAATAATATAAAGTCTCGCATGGTACAGTGTAAGGCAAAAAACTATTACTATACAAAGCTCCAAAATGCTATAGTTTTTTAACCAATTTTTTTAGTTCAAACCGGTTTGTTAAACATACTAGTAATATTTGAAATATACACCACTGGAAAGTGATGAGACTTAGAAAATGCACTTTTCTTAATGATAAAATCAAGCATTTTGCATTAATATTTCTCATAAAACTCCTCAATTATAGCAATTTAGTGATAAATAGTATTTTAATGTCTTAGTATGCAAATGTGTTTAAAAGTGTGCTTTTAGTATGTTTTTATGTTCAATAATATTTTTAATAATTTTTGAAGTCGTTTCGGTATGTTAAATAAGTGTTTAGTTTGTAAATAATCAAAACTGTAAAAATAATGTTGTGTGATTTTATTTTAAGTCTTAATGTGTTTGATAGTGTGTTTTAAGTTTGTAAATATGTCCTATTATCTTTTTAGTAATTTTTAAAAATATTTTCAAGTTATAAAAATCATATCTGTGCTAAACTAAAAAAAACTGAAAATTTTAAAAGTTTTTGATTAATTTTGTGTGCTTTAATGTAAAATAAATATTTTTAATGTTAATGTAAATATTATGTTTGTAAAATAATTAATTTTAGTATGTCTGTGAATTTTAGATTTGAAATGTAGAGGGAAAACAGAGCAAAACGATGAAAAAACAGACAAAATCGGACATCAAATGCATCAAAAGTAATTAAAAATTTGAATTTGAATTAAATGGGACACGTGGCAAGTTTCTGACCATCCAATTAGCTACCCAAACGATCTCAGCCGTCCAGAGTAGCGACGCGTGTCAATGCGTCATCCATTGCATCAGCCGAGTCTCATAAGTGGGTTCCACATGGCGAGATATGATTGGCACGTGCTTCACACGCGCAATCAAAGCTGCAGGCGAGTCAAAGAGCATCTCGGGCTATGTCTACTCACGTGCGGTTGTCTCTACAAGCAGCCGTCAATCCAGCCGTTTGATGAGATTACCAAGACCGATCTGAAGGTCTCAGTTTGTGGGCCACTGGGCCCATTTTTGCACACGTCTGGGAACCCTTGGATTGCATCTTTCAACGGTCCAGATCGCGCCTATTTTCATGCTGTCAACCATCGAGAAGCAGGGGATTTCAAACGAATTCTTAGATTTTGATGAGAGGCCCAGCGCGAGATTTGATCCAAGTTTTTCAACGCTTAAATAGTAAAAATAATTGAAAGAATAGTAACTCTTTCATGCCTATAAATATCAAGGTATCCTTCGGGTCTGAGCATCCCTCTCGCAGTATGAGAATACTGTTGTAATAGTTTTTAAATAATTTAGTTTTTATTTCAGTTTTCAGTCTAGTTTCTTGTAAAATATTTTCTAGTTTATGTTGTAAAAATTATGCTCAATAATATCAGTAGTATTTTATTAATTATGTCTTTTTAAATTTCTTTCTAGCTGAGGGAAGAGGGGAAAATTCTGGCAAAATTACCTTAAATATTTTTTGTTTTTCTTAGTTTTCTAAGCAGTTGTAATGTTAAAATATTTTCTTCGAAAACTTAGAATTTCAATATTTTCTTAGCTAGAACTCTACCAAATTTGCGGTTTTGATTTATCGACGACATAGACTGGCACGGATAATGCTTAGGAGGACCTTGATTACTCGTAGATAGATAATGACTCGGTAAATACTTAACTTACTATCTTGGTTGTTATTTTAGTTAAGTTATGTTGAAATGCTGCTTATTTATTAAGTTGTGTTTTTGCTACATTATAGACATAGAATGGTACAGTAAATGCTTGGTAACTCTTGATTTATTGTCGATCTAGGATGGCATAGTGTATACTTAAACCAACTAATAAATAAAAAGAGAAACTAAAATATATTTAAGATAATTGCCAAAACATAATCTTTAAACCTCAATCCTGTTATTATTGTTGTTTTACCTCTTTAAATTGTCGTTATTATTGTTGTTACTCTGCTTAAGTTATTATTTGCATTTCTTGTTATTAAAGTTTCCAACTATCAAAATTTAAAGATGAAAATGTTGTAAAAATGTGTAAATATTGTAAATACATTCTGTAGATAATAAATATTAATCTTCAAATTTTTCAGCTTAAATAAAAAGAAAAAGTTAATATAATATATGTACTGGAACTGAATAAATCATTCCCTGTGGGTTCGACCTCGGATTCACCGAATAAGTATTACTTGAGACAACCTTACACTTGGGGTTATTTTAGAATGCGTTATTAGACGTGAGATCAGTAAGAATGGCCTACAACGAGACAAAAAAAAAAAAGGAAACAAAGAATATATAAAGGTAAAAATAATAACAAGATATATGCCACCAAATTAAAGCCCTCAACAAAAGAGGCAACAACATCTTCTCCAAAGCCAAAGCAACTCTTTAAAGACAAGACGACAGAACATCACCCATCCACTTCATTCCTCTTAAAAATCTTTCTAAAAGCTAACTTCCACACAATTTTGGACTCTCTTCTTCACCATTTTCCCCCAAGTGAGGCTTTTGGCCTCTCCCTTACATCCCACCAACCCCCACTCCCTCAATATTAGTCAGAAAACTCTGCCTTCTTGTACTTTGCATTCCAGCTGCAGATTCTCTACCTTCTTAGTTTACATCATCAGAATCTAGTATAGTAGGCCTTAATTTTTAAAAAAATATATATTTAAATTCTTTTCAAAATTATCTACTTCCTATATATAGCAATGCAATCTAAAAGGCCTTTCTAGAACTAAACTTCCATTAGTCTCATTGGCATTTGGTAGGCAGGTTTTTATTTTTTGTTTTCTTTCAAGTACTCTTGCTTTCAATGGCCACAAAAAGTTGTGATGGCACTGCCCACCATTCCTCCATTGCCTTGCTTCAAGAGAGGTTTAGGCAATTGCAAGTTGCAAAAGAGATGAGGAAGGAGAAGGAGCTTCTTAGGCTGTTCTCGGAGTCGGAGAGGACTACTACTAGTAATCCGTCGGTTGCCAAACATTACGAGCCAACAGCATTGTTTTTCTTCTCCGAATCCTTCCCTCCTCATAGGCCACCTTCTCATCAAGGGTCCGTTTACATGCAACAGAACTGGCAAGGCAAGCATGGCAATTTCCAAGGCAACGAGATAGGTCCAATCTTTGCAAATATGACCTCCACAGTTGATGCATCCATGAATGGTAGAAGTTATAATTTTGATGATTCAGATGTAGACACTTCTCTTCACCTGTGAAAAAGAGAAGAGACTTTTGTGATGGTTCATCAATATGGCTAATATATTCTCCTTTTAATTTTTTTGGGGTCAATATGTTCTTAGATGTATGACCTTTTGTGGGAGAGATACGAGTTATGTTACAAAAAATATATATATATATATATATATATATATATATATATATCTATATGTACCTGAACTATCATGTTTATCTTCATGTTCACTAGAGAGTTGATCCTTTTTTTGTTTTTGTTTTTAAATAAATATACATGTTTGTAGTCTGTAGCATTATTTGCTAATAAATGCTGCAATTTCCTATCAAGAACTGGTGAATAAAATTGTTCCTCTAATATCAAGAAGTTGCATTTTATTTTTTATTTTGTTCAAATATGTTTCATGTAAGAAGCCATATCTTGGACAAAAAAAGAGACCATTAATTTGTCAAATTCAAATTCTCAAGAAACTTGAGCTTATTCAATCAAATCCCAGTTCTATAATAATATCTTGGGAAATTCCTTATTAGATCCTTATTTTGGCCACATAAAAAGAGAAAGGAAGGGAAAAAGAAAGAAAGCAAAAGAGAGAATTATTTGGATCAATGTGACAGCAACATATCAAACTCCTGAAGCACGTGCCTATCAGGAATAGTACTAGAATATCGAATTCATGTACTAAAATCTCATAGGCTCATAGCATAGATGATGTGTCAACTTTAAGTTTGTGTGCGAATTTGGAAAAGTAGAACATATTGAGAATTAGGGTGGGGCACTCTGCCGTTTCACCCAGTGACACGACGCTTGTATTGCTCTTCTATAACCTTATTTTCGCCATATAGACCGCTCCTATTTCGCTCGTATTGCTCTAAGTCTACAATTCATGATCTCATGCAATATATAGAGACCATATATGATTTCATACTAGTGCTCGACTTGCACTCCCAAAATAAATAAATAAATAAAATGTTTCATGCATTTAATATTTGTGTAAATAGATGTGATATTTCTTGCATTACACGCTGTTATTACACAAGAAATGCTAAGCTCAAAGCCATATAATTTCACCATATGTAAGAAAACATGACATGAACTTCCCCTTGTGTGTTAAGCTCCATGATACGGGTTATATTTTTTAGCATTAACAAAAAAAGTATTTAAAAGATAACACTAGTTTTTATTATTTTTTTATTTAATTGTCACATCAGTACTTGTTTATCATGTATAATTATTAAATGTAATAATTACTAGGATAATATGCGAAGGAAACATAATCAAAATGAGTGTCATTTCTTAAATATTTTTATTTTTTAACGTAAAAGAAATTAACCTTAACAATTAGAGGAATTTTTTTTTATATTTACTTTTTATAAATGTCATATATGTTCATTTATGATACAACTTAACGTATAATATGAATAAGTGTGGTGTGAATTTTTTTAAGTATGACATAAATAAATTCAACTTTAAAAATGTGACATAACATGTAACTTTATGTAACATGTCCACTAAACTTGGTAAATAAAGTGCTTTCAAAGGCTAGCCCTCCTCTCTTCTTTGGATTTTAGCTGTCATCATTTTCTGTTAAAGCAGTCCTGCCCATCCACTCTATGCAAATCCTCATTCCATTGATAATCAATTAAAAGGCTTTATAAGAAAAAAAAAAATGGTTACATGACATACAGAAACAGACATTCAGAGGCTATTTAGGGAGGCAATCCCATCAATATCCTTTTAACAAGTTACAGTTCTTACTATAAAATTGCAGGCAAAAGGATCCTAATTGCTATCCCATCTAAGATTCTTAGCCCTATCCCAAGTGCCAAGGGAGGCTTAGACATCAGGAAGAGAGAGAGAGAGTAAACACACTTTCCCACAACCCACATCTCAAATGGCTTTATATACCTCCTGCGAGATAGATAACGTAATTTGACATGTGTGACAATGAAGCAGACACAACTGTCACATAACAAAAATTGAGCAGTGTTATTTGTCCATAGAACTTATGGTAAGACATATATTATTACCTTATTATTAATTATTGTTATCTTGTAGAGTGTTTGAAAGAGTGGTTGAAATTATGTAGTTAAAACTACACACTGTAGCATTTAAGAGCTTTACTCTGTAGCAAACTTTAGCTTTACACTGTAGCATGTAAGAGCGTTACACTATTGAGGTTAAAACTATGTATTTGAAACCATTCTTTCAAACACCACATTAATCATTGAATTAACTTTTCAATAGTCTGATCTAGATGAAAAGCAATTTTTCCTCAAGAGCTGCAAATTTTTAATCTAAACACTTGCAAATTGGAGCGTTGAAAAGTATATTCAATGATTAAAATAATAGTACTTGTGGGTAAAAACAAAAATATTTGTCCTATTAGAAAAGCTCCCTTATACGTCAGGAGAGGATTTTAACCCCAAGGATTATTTGTTTCAAGAAGATTTTAACCCTAGAGACGTGTCAAAATATCCTAGGTAAAAATACTTTTTTTTTAGATTCTATTTTATTTTTTTTAAGCAGAAACATGGGGTCATGGACGTGTCACTTTTACGGCAGCAGGTTTGCAAAAAATGGGGTTATATAGCGTGTGTTTGCCAAAGGTAAGATAATCTATTTGGTCCATGGATTTTTACGTAAAAACCTAAATTATAAAACATTGTAACAAAAAAAGTTATACTATGTTCGGTCTCACATTCGTAGTGCTCTCCTACAATATCACTGTAACATGATTGCATTTTCTTTTACTGTTAAGTTAACATATTAAGCTCAAAGTAGACAAAAAATAATCACCAAGATTGTTAAGAGTCCTTTTTTGTCTGGAAAATTATTCATGTTTCCATGGCTGATTCACAAATTGGTCATTGGTTGTCAACTCAAACACCATTGAGCAGTGCTGTGAAAAATGGGAACAAGAAACATGATCAATGTCTACTGATACTATCATAGTGGTCTTCATGTTCATCAAGGAGGCTATTCTGTGGTCTCTTTTGGAACGAATCCTCACCGTATTCTGTACCGTTGGAGTCCTCATGGCTGTTCCACGTCCTTTTCATGATTTTGGGAACCAGCCGGATCACCTCTTTGGGCTCCAGACCTGTTTCTCCGTTGTCTCATCTTTCGAACCGAACAGCACTTACCTTTCTGCCGTTTCCTGCTAGTATCCGCATCAAAGACATAAGAAGCACATATGTTACTAAACTGTGAATAGTTGAATATGATTCAAGGCCGCCATCTTCACCTTTTTCGTGCTGTAAGGTTAGTCGGGAATACATGAAAATCCGGAACTTTATAGTAGCATGGGTTAGATGGGCACTTGTAAACATTTTCATTTTTTCAAGAGAAAATAGAGAGATATGATGAGTAATATCAAGGAAGCTTACGCATTCCAACCAGGTTAGTAAGTTATATAACTTCTTCGCTTGCTAATGAGGAGAACTATGAATTGATCACATCTCCAATATATTAGAGCATGCACTTTCCAAGGGTCTAAGATGTAACATATATTCAAAAACATACCTCAACTTCAAAAATCTGGTGCTTTTCGTTTTGATCCTGGTGATCTGATTTGGACTCCTCGTTCTCCGCCTCTTCATTCTCCTTTTCAAGGACTGCTTTGATGGTCTCACCTGTCCTTGGAATATATCCAAATGCTTCGCAAATAAAACCCGATACTGTTTCATATTGAGGACCCTGTAAGACTTAAGTAGGAACTGCTATTCATTTATCATTACATTTTACGTTTTTCTTGGACCCATCATTAGCAATAATTGAAGACTAAATATGGAAAAAGAAACGCTTTTCATGATACTCATGTTCAATGAACTACCCAGCAGCCATTTTATCATGACTTCGGGAGCAGAGTGATAAATGATAACCACCTCAGGCGTTTTAATATTCAGATCTTCGGATAGCTGGTCTATAGATGTATTCGCATCCACGTCGAATACTCCTTCTGCACGCATCACAATGTAGCCAATTTTCTTCTGAATCTCCTCCTAAATATGAAGTGGCTAGATAAGTGGAAGCTAAGGCTAATTTCTTGGAAATGAAACTGGCATCTTCATGTTTTTCCCTCTTTCGCAGCTCTGTTATTTTCAATTTTAAGTACTCTTTTATAAACATTCTGATCCATGGTTTTTCATTTTATAAAAATTATCAAGAAAAGAAGACGGGAAGTGCAGAAGATAGGTATAGAAAGCGTTTCTTTGGAATCGTTTTCATCGAAGATTTCGCCGACAATTTCCTCATCCACATCTTCCAGAGTGACTAGCTGATCATTGGGGAAAAAAAAGGTTAGAGATATCATTTGTAGTCTCAATAAAAGTACCCTAATGTGCAGAAAACATTGCTCTGTATCTAGGAGAACATGTCATCAGTTCAATGATTATAGAATCAACAAACATACCCCGATGGTTCCACCGTACTCTTTAAGAACCACAGCCATCTGGACCTTTCTCATCCGGAACTCCCTAAGAAGATTCCAGACTGACATCGAATCTGCACCACAAACAATAACTATATCACCCAAAAATTTAGGTGATCAATGTCGTGGAGTACATTTAAAAAAATGATAAATATGAAGTTGCATAAGCTTTAATAGAAAACAAGAAATGAATTGCAATAGTTAACACTCAGCAGGGATAGAAAATACTAATTGGAAATGGTTGTCTGACTGCTTGAGTTTCATTTAGCAAAATACAAGCTACTAAGTTATGCTATGTCTAAGTAGAGCTCAAGTTTTAAGGTCCAACAGATCACTTATTTGGTGAAGCTTATATACTCGCATCATGTAAACATAAGCCACTAAAATAATAAAACACTACTTAATTGGAAGAGAAAAAACTTCAAAGATCGATTGAAAAAAGGACCAAATGATTGTGTCAGTTAGACCATAACAAGCTCGAACGTCCTAAAAGAGCCGGTCCAATTTTATGTTGGATAATCAAATTCAAGTGTTCGAAATACTGGAAGCAGAAAATGTACAAAATTGCACACTCCAGTATCACAAGATGGAATTTGAAACTGTTAGCTAAGCTCATGACCACGAATCATATAAACCGGATTCTATTGGACACAACTATCTAGGCAAAAACTAGCTCCAAAGGATTAAGGACTAATGGCATTCCTTAGAATTTTACCAAAATGGGGCCCTCCTAGCACCACCTGGGTGAGCCTGGTGAGAGCTTGCCAAAGCAATAAAGCAACCGCCGAACTAGTAGCTACAAGTTACCGAATCGTTTTCTCTGAAATATTTCTGCCAAGGCAGAATATTGGAATTCCGTCGCTATATTTTATTTGTAACATTACGCGTCTAAAGTGTGGGAGAAATTAACCTAAACTTTTGATTTCTAAATCTCTTGCATTACTTTTCTTTTTTATTTATGTGTTTGTAAAAATATGGTGGTTTTTTTCACCAGTTAATTTAATATGCTTTTGTTGTTTTGTTAATTTTTTGCCATAATAATAAAGGTGGTCTTCCTACAATCCGATGTTATATTGTTTGTCTAGGGTATGCGTTGTTGCTCTTGCTTCGCCTGCCTTTAGTTTCTCGATCTTAATTGATCAGATTAGCTAACCGTCTATAATGATGTATTAGAAAGAATCTTTTGTACAATTGATTAGTTGTGTGTTCCTTCAGTTTCCCTTTGTTAAAACCTAATACATGTGTTATTCCATTGAACGTTTCAATCGAATTTATTGGTGGTTTTACTCAAGGGTCAAATTGATTCGTTGACTGTGTTGTGGTCTTTTGCGTCGGGATTAGTGTTTGTATTATTCTAATTGGAAAACAATCACCATTAAAAAAAGGAAAACAAAAAAAAAAACAATTTTATTATCTTTAGAATTGTCATTATTATCATCAAGCTTGGTATAGAACTTGGAACATAATCGATATAATCATCATCGTTACAAAAACCAGTGCAATCCTTATAGAAAAATTCTTATCAATTTTCAGCCTTGAAAGTCACAACAAGATCATTATCATTTAGAAAATGTTAACTTTGCTGGATGTACAACTTTGGTTTTGACATTTGTTGGAAAAGAAGTACCAAAATGCTCCGAGTATCTAGATCATGAGGAACAAAAAAAAAATAGAGAAAAAAATGATAATTGGAAACTATCAATAAATGAAAAGGCCATATATATATAAATGTAAATAGCTTGTAATTGTATAGTACTTCTAAGCTTCTAATTAAAACGAGAGGGTAATGAAAATATATATATATATATATTTACATGACTAGCAATGAAGTAGAGAAACAAATTGAATTCCCCTCTAGTCCATAAAGTTTTACTGAATGCGCCGCGAGTCTTTTCAAGTACTTCGCAAGATAAGTAGATTTGGTAAACCCTTGGTGCATATTGGAACGGAGGAGCCATGCATAAGAAGAGTTTCCCTGTACTCGACGGTCTGAAACCTGGCCTTGTCTTCGAAAAGAAAGCTAAAACTACCACCTGCATAAATTACCATGTTTCTTTAGTAGCAAACCGTTAGATATAATTACCAATGCTGATAAGAAAGAAGATTTTCTTACTCCATTGGATGTCCCCTGATATTATTTTGACGTGTTAATGGGAAACTACGATATGATCGAAATATGAAATTTAGATATTACTAAAGAGCATAGGGGAACAGTAAATGGGACAGAAAATTCAGGACAACAAATCTGTACCATCAAACTTTTCCTTCTCTTTTTTGGTCAAGGATTAATAGATAAAGAAACTTAACCTCGCTACTTGAATCTCTAATTCCGATGATACTCTGCCGGCTTCTCGTTCACGATGGAAAATAACTGTTCCAAACTGACTCCTTGACTCCTCCTGCAAAAAGAAGAATTTGAGTGAAGAAGATGTTTAACATCAACAAAACAAACGAAACCAAGCGACCTACAACAAAAGGCACGTTGGCACTGGTACCAATGTCTAATATTACAACTAATAGAACATAGGCCCTATTTATTATCATATTTTGGGACATATTTTCTATTATTATATGGTGCTAAGTCTACCGGTGCCCTATAACATTTGGTCATATGATGCCTGTGAGAGAATTATATATATATATATATATATATATATATATATATATAATCTAGAAGGTTCATATTATGATCAGCTTGGAAGAACAGAGTATACCTGCCAATAAATGCGAATTCGACAATGCAAATAGGGAGATCGGAATAATTAACAAATTAATGAAATGCTTAACGGTACTGCGAAAGAAAACTCGTTGGTGCTAAAATTTACAACCAAATATACAAGGAAGAGAAAGTGCGAGTGTAGCGGAAATGGACTCCTATAGTTAAACGCAACAAAGCAACTAAGTCCAAACATGAAATTAATTTATAATTAGAATGCTTACGGTTGTAGTTTCAACTACACAGTTTTAGCTGCAAATAGTGTAATGCTCGTGTGAAGCAAAAATTTATTATACTATAAATCTCTAACATACTATAAAACGCGGTTGAAACTTTGTAGTTCCAACTCTTTACCCGAACACCACAAATATATATATACGAAGACTTGAAGTAAATATTAAGCATGATGACTAATTACCCCAATTAGTTTATATGGCACTAAAATCAGTATTACGCCGTAGATTCGCGGTATAATTAATATTCACAAAGAATCAAATAAGTTCAAATCCTATACCAGCTACAGCTATTATAATTAATAGTGGAAAAAATATGTTGTATTCACACACCAATTCAGCACTAACAGGTAAACTAGGTAAAAGCAATATCATAGATAGTGTGATCTCATTCAAGCAGAATTTAATGATTAATCATTGAAAAAACCTCGTATAACGTTACGATAATGCTCGACAACCAAAATTAATGAATTTGGCTATAATAAGACTTTAAATTAATGTTCCTATGAACTTAGCTATAGTCAACTAAAACTCCGAGGTTCTCTTGTTTAGAACTCAGAAAATTTGCACGACATTAGCATGGCTTCATAAATATAGGCGCAGCCTCGCAGTCAATGCTTTGAAATATTAACTAAATCGATCAAATATATATATATATATATATATATGTATTCCAATAAATACATATATATATATATATATATTAATGACGTTTCTTTGATAATGATCAATCCCAAATAATGTTCTCCAAAGTTATCTGTTATATATTTTGATTTGGTATCGACAAACTGCATTATTATTTTTACCATATTCACACTTGCAAAAAATGAATGGACTATTTTTTGCAATCTTTTTAAATTAGTGGCTGAACTTTCTAAAAATTAAGGAGATAATCAAATTTTTTGAAAAGTTTTTTTTACAGCAGTACGTCATTGATAACTACCAGTACATCATTGATAACTTATGAATTATAGTTTATCATTGAGTGATAAATTGATTTGTTATTTATCTATTAATAATTAATGGTTAAGAAACCAATAAATTATTGAGTAAATAAACCATCAAGTTAATCAAACGATAATCAATATACTTCAATATATCATTGATATAAAAAAATAAAAGGTTCATATTTTTAATTTTCAATACTTTTGGCTATTTACTTAAGAAAGATTAGAGAAGGGCCCTTTACCCCTAAATCCCTTTAACCTTATATTAATTAGAAGATTCCTGCCAGCAACTGATTTAAATATAGTAGAATTTGTTTTTTAAAAAAAAAAAAAAGGTTCACGTGCATCACGGAGAACAGAGTACTGATCATAGAACTACTTCGTGGTTACTTCGAAGAAATAGACAGTTAGACGACACTACCTTTTCAAGTCCATATATCTTCACCATGCACGTTTTGCCTAGTCTTCGTCACCTTTTTTAGAAAATTTGGGAAAAAAAAAAAAGAAATAAAAAAAGCACCCAAAAAAAAACAAAACAAAACAACAAAATAACCACCTAAGAGCGAGGGCAGAGCTACATTAGGTCCATGGGAAATGGCCACCTCCCCGCCGCGAGCCCAATGGCTCCTTCTAACCTTGCCCTTAAAAAAATATCTTCACTATTTTTCTATTACTCACCCCCTAAAATTCTATAAATTGCATTACAAAAGTATGATTTTTATAAATATTTCAATTATATCTTAAGCTTTTACTTTAAAAAAAAAACTTATATTTCAAACTTAAAGCACCAAATAAATAAAAAACCAGGTATTGTACTGTAAAAAATACTTCATAGTAACTTCAAAAAAATAGACAGTTAGACGACACTATCTTTTCAAGTCCATAAATTTTCACCATCCACGTTTTGCCTAGTCTTCGTTACCTTTTTTAAAAAACATGGAAAAAAAATTATGGAAGCTTTAACAATTTATGGACTCGTTGTGGCATTAGCACTTTTATTTGCGAATCCGTTTGTTTAATCCTACAAATAACAATCCATATATATTTATTTTTTTATTTCCTTGGATTTGCTGCTCTTGCTTTTTTTAAATTCTAGTCAAATTTCAATTTCATTTCACAAACCTCCTGTGGGGCTAATAGTTTTCATTTCCCATCTAATGGAAAACCTTTTTCGCTATGCTAAGCCCTATCCCTCTCTAAGGGTATTTTAGTGATAAGTTCTATAGGAACTGGACGATCCTATTTGGTCAAATACCTAACGACAAACTCCTATGCTCCTTTGATTATAGTATTTCTGAATAAGCTCCTGGATAACAAGCCTAGGAGTTTTTTTATTGATGATAGTAACGATATTGGGACCAGACCCGAAACACAGAAGATCTGTTTCACTTTTCTAATACGTAGAAGAAGCAATGAAGATGGAATGGTTGTATACCGAGGCAACGCTCTTTTTCTTTTTAGCCAAAACGGTGGTGGGACTCCTGCGGGTAATAAGAAGCTTAAAAAATGAAGCCCATTTCTTTGAAATCCAACTATAGTAATGCCAATAAAAATTGAAAATGAGAGACCCAAAAAAATGAGAAAATGACTTGTAACTGTGAAGCTATAAGATATCATACCTTGAAGATTACAAAATTACAAAAAAGTAAAAGTGACCTAGATGCAAGAGCAAAACTTGTGTTTGGTTGTAATAACTTCAGTGTAACTCGTGAGGGTCTCACTACTACCAGTATGAATTGCATTGATTCCACTCCCCCACAGCCTTATAGCGACTGCCTAGTCCTTCTTTTCGGTCTCGGTTGGTAGCAGTATGCACCTCTCTCGATTTCGGTAGATGACCTGTCGCTACTCGACTTGGTCGTCCTGCCCTAGGTAGCACTAGGTGAATCTGCCTTTAGTTACTTCGGTAGGTGGCCCACTGACTTTGGTAGGTTCCATCAATTTCATTTCCTCGGCCCTGAGCAATCTAAACTTTTTGAGATCAAGAAAACAAGCCTTTTGGTGCTAAAATAACTCCCCTTGGGTAAGGAAGTTTTGGTAAGGACGTCAAGAATATACGTCCGAGGGTTAATAAAAAAAATTCAGTGATCGGAGGAGGAGTCCTCCCTCGCCTTGGAGCTAGGTGCTTCTCCCTCCGCTGGCTAGTACCTCCTCTATTCCATTTCTCTGTCCTAAACCCCCCTGCAAAGCCCAAATATCCATTGCTCTCCTGTCCTGGGACGAGGAACGGAATGCATGTTGCTACCTTTTTAGCATCCTCTCGAAAAGTAGGTTGCCATCGGCCAGCATCATAAGCGGGAAGGAATGCAATCTCTTTTTTCCCAGAGTGAGAAGGGGCAGCGAGAAAACCATTCCTTTCTCCAGTGAAGGGTCCAATCGATTCAGTCTATGGCTTCCTTTCCTTGTGAATATGGCTACTTTACTAGGCTATTCTTCGCATCGAAGAAAGTAAGGACGTTGTATAAATAAGGGCACTCTCACTCTCTCTGGGCCCTCTCTCTTGCAAGTGAACTAAAGGCTAGGATTCTTCATGCCTTTCCTTAGGTCAATCGGAGTGAAGTGACTTTTCTCGCCTTTCTCTACTATGCCTTTCATCGTGAACTACTAAATTCTCTTGTTCTTGTTGGCAAAGAGAAATCTAGCCTTTTTGCTTTCTCCTTTCTGGGTCCGGGCTAATTCTTTGTCAAGCACCAATTCTTCCTTTAGTCGATCAATTCCTTTAAGGGATCTATTACGAAAAGCATTTTAACAAGACCGATACCAATTGTACTGGATGTTCTTCCTACTAGTCCCAATCACTGGATTTTCACTTCATTATTGGCGCTTAGCAGCTCCTTTACTTGAGAGTCCAATTCAAATTACCCCCTTTGAGGCTTCATGAGAGCCTGAAAACTGGGGTTTGGTTCATGACTGATTTTTTTCTTTTTCCTTTCGGGCCGGATCGGATAAAGAAAGGAGCTAAAGAATTAAATATTCATAAAGTAGTCCTGAAAACTTCTAAGGAAGATTATTCTATTTTTTGAGGAAGCGCTCTTGTAAGCTTAAGCTAAGTTTCTCATTTGATCACTTGTTTGTGGTGGTTGTACCATCCCATCGGTCAAAGACATTCGAATAATCAGCATGAAAATAGGCGCTTTAACGACATTCGAATAGCATGACTTGTTACTCACTTAAGGCCAGAGGTGCAACAAAGGAAGATCTAGGTGAGGTTGAGTGCTTGCTTTCTTCCAGGAGCTCTTTGGATTGATCACTTGTCAAGGACAGCCCGGCACTCACATTCAATAGTCCGCTCTTCTCTCCTCGTGATCGTAGCTGACCCCAGAAGTAGGGTATTCCTTCTTAAGAAGACACTAAACCTCCCGATCTTGCTAGTCCACACATGGGCGGGGTAGAGGAGACGTTGCTTAAGGTAATTACCTATAGTAAATATCCTCCTTTTACTGGCATCCTCGACAACTGACGCTAACCAACCCTACCAAAGATTTGAATAAGCTTAGGCGACACCACGCTGCCTGTATGAACAAACAAACTTTGCAGAACCGTTTCACCTAATCGATCGTGGTGAAGTCAGCAATGGAAACTCTTTCTATGGGCACTATCCTAGCTTACAAGGGGATTTCCTCCTTCTTGAATACCCCACAAGGAGCATTCTTCGCTTATCCAGTTGGGGTTATAGGATCACTTTTTCATTCAGTTGGAAACACAATTCCTTCCCCTTGTTTGCACCGGAAGAAACCTGTTGTAGATATGGAGCCAAATCAAGTCGACACCCCAGCAAAAAAGAAGAAAAAGGGAGAAACGTAGTGCTCATGAGGCAGAGAGCTAACGCCGCGGTTCTGCCAGGAGAGCACCGCGGCGCTGGAACAAGAGGACCTAGGCAGGCGCTAGCTGCAAAGATAGGAGCGATGGTTGTTGCTCGAGGACGCAAGGCTGTAACTCTCTACATGAACTCTAGTTGCAGAGATACCATAGCAGTTGCTGATTCTGCTGCCAATACCGAGCTATGGCATTATAGGCTCGGTTACATGAGTGAGAAGAGTATGAAGGTGCTTCACTGCAAAGGAAAACTATCAGGTTTGAAAACTGTTGATCACAGTTTGTGTGAAGCCTGCATCTTTGGTAAACAGAAGAGAGTTAGTTTCTCAAAGATGGGTAGAGAGCCTAAGTCCAGAAAATTGGAGCTAGTTCACACTGATGTGTGGGGGCCTACACCGGTGACTTCCCTTGGTGGCGCAAATTACTATGTGATGTTCATAGATGACTCAAGCAAGAAGGTATGGGTTTACTTTCTGAAAACAAATCTGATGTCTTTGATGCTTTCAAGAGATGGAGAGCCATGGTAGAGAACGAGACAGATTTGAAGGTGAAGTGCTTGCAGTCTGACAATAGGGGAGAATACTTGAATGAAGACTTTAAGCAATACTGTGCTAAGAATGGAATAAAGATGAAGAAAACCATTTCAAGGAAACCACAACAGAATGGGGTAGCTGAGAGGATGAACAGGACTTTAAACGAGCGTGCCAGAAGCATGAGGTTGCATGCGGGGCTGCCAAAGATGTTTTGGGCTGAGGCAATTAATACAGCCGCTCATATGATCAACAGAAGTCCATCCACACCGCTGAAGTTTAAGCTATCGAAAGAAGTCTGGAGCCATAAAAAGATTGATCTCTCTTACTTGAGAGTGTTTGGTTGTGTTTCCTATATTCACGTTGATCCTGCTACTAGAAGTAAACTTGATGCCAAGTCAAAGAAGTGTTTTCTGGTTGGCTATGGTGGACTTGAGTTTGGTTATCGTCTCTGGGATGACCAAAATCAAAATATTATCAGGAGCAAGGATGTGATCTTCAATGAAAGTGTTCTGTACAAGGACAGAGACAACACTGACTCCAGGGGTTTAAGTTCTGAAGACAATAAGCCTGAGGTGATTCCTTTGAAGGATCTTTCTAAAGTAGAAGTGGAAAATTCAGAGGTTGAAGACCAAGAAAATGTAGCTCCAAAAAGAAACCAGAGGACTCCTGCCACACCAGTCAAGAGGTCTAGCAGGACCATCAGACTGCCGCAGAGATACTCTCCATCTCTGCATTACATCTTGTTGACCAACAGAGGTAAGCCAGAAAGCTATGATAAAGCCGTGGAGGCTAAAGATTCGATCAAGTGGGAGTTAGCCATGAGGGATGAGATAGATTGCTTAATGTCCAATCGGACATGGCAACTGGCAAAGTTACGACAAGGCAAAAAGGCCTTGCACAACAAGTGGGTATACCAAATAAAAGATAAAAGTGATAGCAGCAAACGGTATAAGGCAAGGCGGGTGGTAAAAGAATCCAGAGATATGCTCACCAAGATGGTTCCGACCGAGAAACTGAAGTTATGCACTTCAGTTTGACTTCTCCGTGAGGCATGAGAAGTTGTTGCCACTGTAGTGGGAGACATGGTGATTGATTAGTCTCCAAGTAGGAGATTGTTGTAGATATGGAGCCAAATCAAGTCGACACCCCAGCAAAAAGGAAGAAAAAGAGAGAAACGTAGTGCTCATGAGGCAGAGAGCCAGCACTGCATCTCTGCTAGGAGAGCGCTGCGGCGCTGGAACAAGAGCGCCTAGGCACCACTTAAAGAGCACCTAGGCGCTAGCTGCAAAGCGCCTAGGCTCCGGGTGAATGGCACCTAGGCTCCAGGTGTATGGCGCCTAGGCGTTGTAGGGGAGCGCCGCAGAGCTCGTTTCGAGCACCGCGGCACTGAGGCGCTGTGTTGCGTGATTTTTTTTTTGAGTCAGAGTCGAACTCAAACACTCTAAAAACAGGAAACTTCTAGGGTTTCTCATTAGTTGCTATTTTTCTCTTCCTTTGGGTATAAATAGACATAAGTGTTGGAATTAAAATATGAAACGCAGCGGAAGGAACAGATCATTGACAAACAAAAATTTTCTGAAAACTTTGTTCATCGGGAATAGATATATAATTTTAATTATAAAAAGCTTTAGGAATTTTTACTAACCTTTTGAAGACTATCAGGGTATCCTAGCTTTCCTCTTTGACACCACGATCTTCCAAACCAGGCCTCCACACCAATGGAAAGACGAGTGGGCGTCAAACTGCAAGAATGAATTTTTCTCACACTTTTCTGAATCTGCTATGTACTCAACACATAAGATAACAGACCTTTTTCTTTAGAGAAGAACTCTCAGTTTTTCTCTCTAAAAATTACGTGAATCAAAATTACTGAGATAATTGTTATCTCTCCTTTTTATAACTGAGCCATTAGTAATTTTACTTTCCTTTTTCTTTTTCTTTTCCTTTTTCTCTTTCGATTTCTTCTTTCCCGAATCACACACTGATTCGGTCTCACACACACACATACATATATATATATAAAAGGAAGTTTACCCTTTTTTTTTTATTTGATGACCGAATCACATGATTGATTCGGATATATATATATATGTATATATATATATACATATATATATATATAAAGGAAAGCGTGAAACTGAAGTTTCACGTCTTTCCTCCTTTTTTTATAATATTATATTAATATATATATATTAATATATTATAAAATCTTATATATATATATATATATATGAAGATTTGGTTCAAAACTATATATATATATATATATATATATATATCTAAATTTAAAAATAAATCACATTTATTTAAGAATAGATTTTAAAATTAACCAATTAATTAATTAACTAATGCTCAGTTAAATGTGACAACATTTATCACATTACATTATATGTCACAGAGAACATGTTTCTGTGTTACATTAATAATTCAAGTGTGAAATAATTAATTCAGAATTCAATAATTTTGAATTAAACATGTATAATTCATTTTATGCAAAAATCCAATATAGTGTTACAGAGGTAGTATTGGGGACCTATGGACCTATAACCCGAGCTCCAATAAATTTGACAATTAATTAAACTCTTTGATTAATGTGCCAAATTTATTAGTTTCAGTGTTACTCCACTAAAAACCTAAAACTGAACTCTTGAGATTATATTGAAATTACTCAAAGAAAATTAACAAGTAGTCCATTGATATAATCATTACATATAAGTCAGTCCTCCATAAATAGTTCATAATAAGAGCTAGGTTCAATTTTCGTTCACCTCTCTTATTACATCTTTATCCTTGAGTTTCAATAATTCTCTAATGAACAATTAATTCATAATCTTATTATGAACGAGCGCTCTACTGTTCAAACCTTGAATTATCACTCAAGAGAACTATTTTTCTAACTTCCATAGGAAAGGAATGGATTCCATATCTGTATAACATTATTCCCAGCCATTTATTACTTTATGTTTCTAAGATGCTAAGTTATAATCTGTGCTTAGACAAATCTTACCATGCAAGTCAAAAAACATAATGTCATAAATAGGAGTCTAATAAATACTCAGGATTAAGACTGTCAAATATATGATCATCATAGTGATAAATTTAAATACTCTATTTGTAACATAGGATTATTAGAGATTCATAATTTATCTGGTCCAAACCTATATAATCTCATTATATAAAGTACCTCCAATCCAATGTCTCTACATTAATAGTCTGGATAATGACTATTTCATTTTAGATGAGATTGGACCGTATTTGTAATTTTTAATTAAAGATCCCAAACTTTAATTAATTATTACGGACTATTTAGATTATTATCTATAAATTTATCCCTAAGCAAATAACACTTATATGCTAAATTTATAGTCACATAAATAATCATGGAATTTTCTTGATGTTTATAAATGCATTCATAATACATATAATCAACCAAAATAATAATAAATGTCATTTTATTTATTTATTAACAATATGTACAACGTCACAGCTTTTAGGGCACCAAGCCCAACAATAAGGTGGCTATGGTTGTGTGTGTGTGACATTGAGAGTGGCATTATTTTGTGTGAGGCATAATTCTTGAGAGCTATATCCTTGAGAGAGAAAAATTCTCACACGGTGCTAAATAGAAGAGAGTTTTAGTAAGCACAATTTGAGAGTGTGTGAGAAACTTCTCTTGTAATCTGTAATCTCCTTCATCATAGTGGAATCTACAAGCGGCAGAAACAGGACGTAGTCTCAATTTTGGACGAACCTGTATAAAATTTGGTGTCTCTCTTTTCTTCTCTTCTTCAATTTATTTTCTGTAATTATTCGTTCTTGCGATCCGTAGAATTATGAGTCGCCTAATTCCCCAACAAAACCTCCCTATTCACAAATAATAGCTCTCCACGTTGAGCATAAGAAATATGACTTGGTAGCCTGGGTCTTCACCATTAGGTGGAAGAGCTATTTCATAGAAATAAAATAGCAGATAGGCATAACTCGTGAATTACTGAAAAGCGAAAATAAGTTCATTAAAATAAAAAAGTCAAGATCTAATAAATCAAATAATTCAATAATTCAAAACGCCTCTTCAAATTCAAATTAACGCGTTTTTGATTCCCGAATATCTAACTGATTAATAGTAATTTTCTCTATTGGATTCGTAGTTAACTGACTAGAAATCGAACTATCTTGCCGGTTGGATGAAACCATTTCTTCTTCTAAGCCCGTTTGATTCGGCAACTCTGTTTAGCCAACAAGCATAGGAAAGAAATCCCCCTAGGGAACTGACTATTAATGCTAATCCATTAGTTCTACCTCGAAGTTTGCCCTTAGTTGTCTCGAAGTTAGCTGCTTGGCGTGAGTAGCTTGGGTAGTCTTAGCAAGTAGCTTGGCTTGTCAAATCTAGTGTGGATCGTACATGGACGATAGTTGGAGTTAGCGGCTCTCCTAGGGTTCTCTCATCTGGGATCCTTGGGGAAAAGGATCGAGTTAGCCCTTGCAAATAGCTTGATGCACTATCTCCCTTTAACCCCTTGAGCAAAATACGGCAAAAGGAAAGATGGGAAAAGCCCATAGTTAGTTGTATTGTACTTTAGGGAAACCCAACCTGGTGATATTCTCCTAGGTTCAATGGGAAAAACAAAATTATATTGTAATTTTTAGTTCAAAATTTTTGTTTTATTATGCCCCTTAAAAAAATTTTCCAGCTCCAACCCTGCCAAGGGCCTCTTTAGCATTGATACCAAAAAACAGTTTTTTTTTTTCCTTTAACAATCGAGAGCAACTTTTAAAAACAAAAAACTATTAATTATTTTAAAACTCATCATGCTACGAGCTCTAAACTGTTGGGATGACCTTTTCTCTAAAAAATATTAAAAGCCATCAATTCTTCCCAGAACTAGAGCAACAACCTCCACTTTCCAAGCAAGTATGCAAATTTTGAAGCATCCAATCAAGCTTGTCTCTATTTTCCCCCCTTTTGTTTTCAACAAGGAAAACAGCTATTTCAACTCAGAAAATATATAGACACACACACAGACACGCATTCAAAAACTGCAAATCATGATCCGATGCCAATTTAATTAATTTATCTTACCCATGTCATAATCGAGATAACTCTTTTAGGCGAGTTTCTTAATTTATTTTGTTTACAGGATCTCTAAACATATATCAAACTCAGAATTTTGTAGTCGGATACAAAGTTGTGCCCGCAAAATGCCTATCGGTACCTTTTGGTTTTAATACAAGACTTATTTTCACCTCACCAAAGAATTCTTAAAAAACAGAATATAATATTTATCCTAATCTTATTTACAAATCTCAACTAACCGGTTTATTTGAACAAAAATTTAAATTTCTATGAGACAATATTGTAGCAAAAAGATTTTAATTGTAGTACAAACTGCGAACCAAACAGAGTAATTCACAGAAAACAATCAGTTATTCATATACAACAATAATAGTACACAAGCCTTTCACATTTAACCAAAGAGGCTTCTACCTTAATATTCCCTCACTACCTTTTAAGTTAAAATGGTTACATTTTGCATTTCACACAACAGAATCACGCATATATTGCTGGTCACATATTATCTATTGTTCTTCAGCAGTGAAATCTGGCTCTGCTGGCTTCTGAAGCAGTATTGGTGGTATTCTCTCCGGCACCCTCGCTTTGCGTGTGCCATTACGTCTTATTAGACGGAGCGCATTAGCGGCAAAGCGTGAGGCATAGATGGTGGCGCCCAAACTTGGTGAGCTCCCACCGGCCTTAGCCAAAGCATCTTGCAACCTGTTCTCTTCTTCCCTAAGAGACTCTTCAAGCTTTTTCTTACTATAGCGACGCCAGGCTGCCTGGATGAAACAAGCAGCCCAAGTCCTCCACTGCTGTGAGTAAAACCTGAAAGTGTGGCGAAGCTGCTTACTATGAAGCCTCCGGAACTGAGAGGCTACGAATTTCAAATCATCGGCCTTCAATGCAAAGGCTTCAACTTCTGTAAGGGCTTGCACAGTTCTTGTCGATATGGGAAGGTTGGATGAGGAGTGTGGATCCAAAGCCCATGTAAGAAGTTCTTCTCCACAGAAGTCACCAGCTTTGAGATATTCAGAGTTGAGGAAACCAGTTCTTCCACCATTTGTGGTCACAGTCAACAGCCTGCCTCGCATTATAAAAAGCATCTCGTCAACCGGATCTCCCTCCCGGCCAATGTAGCTTTCCTCTGTGTAAAGCACTGGCTTGAGACGATCACACATTGCATCCAATAGCTGGTCATCCATTTTCTCGAACATTGGCACCTATGCATCCAAGAGAATTGGTAAGAGTTAAAGCTTAAGGATGGAATCTTACATAACTAGCCAGCTTATAACACAAACCAAGCTGGTACGAAGCAAACATAAAAATGCAGCATGAGATAATATTGTCAGCTTAATTTCGAAACCATCGTTGAACAATTATAATAAATCAAGCCAAAAGAGATTGCCCCGTATGAGTTCTAATATGGACGATGTTCAGTTTCTAACATAACTATATGAATACTCTTCAGTTATTGCATCGTTTCAACTGGTGAACACCAACATGCACTTTGTTTTTGACGTTCGAACTTAATAATATTTTCAGGACAAGCCTGAAATTCCTTGGAAAAGCAACACATCAAGAAAATGATTAATTCAAATTCAAGAAAGAATACACAGGTGGAAGCAGAATCTTTTAAAGAAACAAGCATAGAAAGCCAAGGAACTCACTCTCATGAGCAAAGCCAAGCAGAGATGGCGCTTTATATCCCTTCTGAGATCCTTGGGAAGATTACAGATTAGATTCTCTTCATCAACACCTCTGGTTTCTTGCCATCTGTATTGTTCATACCGCCTGATGCGCTCCCTCAGATTCTCAGGGAGTAGGCGATGGGACATCCACTGTTCTGCATCCCTCCTTTTCACCCTCATCTCCTCCAATCTAGTGGTTGTCGATTGCAAATATGTCTGTTTCAAGAAACTTAAGTTTCATCAAAACCTATAATATACAGGAGCTATACAGAAAACAATCTTCATTAAGAGCTAGACCAATCAACTTATCCGTAAACAACACTTAGTTGAACAAACATGGTGCTTACTAACCTGCATGTTTCCAATGAGAAATGAAAATAGTACCAAACCAGCGATTGAAATGAAGACTGCAAAACAGATTTCCCAAACATAGGTACTAGTTGCAAGGTTTTGACCCAGAGAACTGCAGAACAGAAAGAGCGAATAAATAATCAAATACTGGTCTAAATCAGTGCACTAATGTCCACATCAAGAAAAGACAATGAAATGTGCAAGAGTTTCTTATGCTTGAGACAGAAAATTAATTAATTACACAAGAAAAAGTACGTTATTTGTAATTGTTAGTTTTCCCTGCTTTGGGAACGATTAAAAAAAAAATAGTTGCAAAGAGCTCTTAAAACAAGAAAGACTTATTTCAGCACAATGCACACCTTAAATTTCGTAGGCCCCACCAAAAACAGTAGAAGAACTTTTGTGGAAAATCAGTCGTTGACTGCACAACACCAGATTGAAGGGCATCTAAAAATATCCCAAAATCAAAAGGTGGATTGTCACTTCCATCTATTGGACAAGAAGTGTTTAAGAATGCTATCGGCGCCGGGGAGCTACTATCGCAATATAAAGAATCACGGACGCATAGAGTCGAGTTACTCCCACAGGCATTTTGCCAGCATGTGGTCTGTCGTTCTATAGAAAACAAGTACCAGAAGGCTCCAAGTACCTAATCCAGCACAGCATGATAATCAGAAAGATTTGAAGTAAGGTAACATAATGCAGACAGTTTAAGCTTTATAAGATCTAAGCTTATTATGTTAACTAGGATTTTGTATTATTACATTTTCTACTAGAACTTTCTATTTCAATTACAATTTGCATATAGCGCTAAATACGCTAATCAGGTTTTTGCATATGATAAAAAATTACAGAATTCCCCCGCTTCTCTCCAATCTTTATTCATTCTCCTTTCTTTCTATCATCCTTCATTATATGTAGACACTTCTCTAGTCCGAGGTCCCAACAATGCTTCCATTTGTAGGGAAAAAAGATAGAAAAAACAAAAACAAAAACAAAAAGTCAAAGTCAAGATCATATTAATGATTAATCTTGCATTATACGTGTTACACAACAACCCTTGTTTGTCACAAGGCCAAATTTATAGGTTTTGTGAATGCTATGTGTCCCACCATAGACACAAAATGACCTGCACAGCCTAGCTTTTAGCCTCTACTCATAAATCTTTTTCTTTCCCCCCTACTAGAAAAAGGTTTTCAATTGTCTAATATAGCTACCAGCCTCTACCAGACAATAAGAATAATAGTGTTGTGGATTCACAAAACCAACTATCGAAATCCATGAATCAAAGATACTTATACAAATATAACACTTTTCTAATTATAAGAAGCCTGACTTACATGACTGGCAAGCATGTAAAGAAAAAGATTAAATGCAGCTCCAGCCCATGCAGTTTCAGTGAGAATTCCAGAAGTCCTTGTAACTTCTGTATACAATGGATAGATTCGGAGAACCCTCGGCAAATACTGAAAGAAGACAACGAATTTCAACAAGTTCTTCGTGTTCGATATTTTGGAGCCTCCCAGTCTTGGAATAATAATTAAAATCACCACCTGAGCACATAAAAAGAAAATCAAAACACCAGAGCAAAACAAAACTATAGATAAACATTGTAACTAAACAAGAAATTCAAAATAATGTGGTATGAGAAATGGCAATATTAGATACTAAGCACGCTTGAAACAAAGATCAAGCCAATTGGTTCCACATGACATACATGCCAGAGAATCAGAGTAAAAAAATGTGACCATCGATCCCTTATAGTAACAAAGACTTCTTTACTATTTAACATTTAAAAGATAGTGGAAAAAAATCTCTCTGTACAACAAATAAGGGAAAAACAAAACCAAAAAAAAAAAGGTATATAGCTCATTGGCTTATAGTAGACATCATGAAGCTCCAACCCGGCACCACATTGAGTGAGTTTAATCCCATACATAGTCCAAGTATAACAGAAGTAATCCTGCTAGACGAATAAGCAAGTAAACTTATTGGTTATGAGGTTACCTGTGGGAGTGGAAGGACTGCAAGAATGTCTATCAGGAAGTATGATGACAGATATCTCTTAGCAATAGCCCAAGAATCTTCAACTAAAACCCCTCTTCCAAATACTCGAGAAGAGGGAGCAATAAATCCAGTGCGGAATTGAAAAATAATATGAAGTATATAAAATATGTCCGTGAACGAACGCAAAACACTAGCAGTGATCTCCATCTTCCTATCCAAGTCTAGACACTTTTCCTCATCATTAATCACAGGCACGTAAAAGAACAAAGGATCCAGTGAGACCGCAATGACACATGACAGCACAAATATCTTATTCCACCTTTGAAGGAATGGCCCTTGAGGATCAAGAATCTTCTTCTGAGAGCCAAAGCTTTTAGCCATAGCATTATCGAATGAACACGATTTAAATGATCGCCTAATTCTTTTAATCCTCTCAGAACCAGATTCAAAGCCTCTTTGAAACTTGTGCGAAACCGAGTTTATCGTCGTTTTCCGTTGTCCTGGGTGTATGCTATCATCTGGAGCATACAGCCCATCAGAATTTTTCTCAGAATTCCAATCCTGAAACCTGAAAGTTATACAAGTATTTATATGAAAATCAGTCAATGCCCTTACATCCGATCTATGAGACACGCTCAACTTTTGGGGAGAACTTTCCAAGTACCCATAACATAAAAACCTCAAAACTTTCACTTTTTCTCTTCTAAGAGAAAAGAAGGCTTACAATGCTATAACTATGAAGCATGAACATCACAGAAATCAAGCGGCATATTGTACTGTAGAAACTAACCTCACTAATTTCTCTTGCTGGAAATTCATGGCTACAGATTGTCTCTAACAGAATACTCAAAACTGAGGTCAAACTCTTAGAAACTGATAAGCCCAAGTAGCTTCTTCATGCACCAGAAAGGTCCAGAAGTCAACCCCTGAAATGATAATTTCAAGAAAAAAAGACAATTTCATATAAGCAAAATATCTCCTTCACCGAATAATTACCAATTTGTACAAATTAAAAACAACAAAACTCACTGTAAAGCAACTTCTGGCACGTATTATTAGGCAAACTTAAAGAGGGAATCTTGTAATTAAAGCATGTTTTGGCACATTTTTCGTACATATAGTAAAAAGCATAAATAAATTAAAAAATGGATCAAAAATGGGGGAACAAACAACTCTTTCTACTTCAGTTTTCCAGGAAAACACCAAACTTGATAAAAAAAGAAAATGTTTTTCTCCAAAATTTTTTTGGAAGATTTCAAAATCAAACATTTTTCTTTAGTCGGATAAAAATGCAAACTTTCAAAACTTCCATAAAGAAACTCAAATAAATGTTCGAAAATTTTCCAAAATAACAGAGAGAAAAAGAAAGAGATTGAGTAGTAAACAAACCGAAGAAGGAAATCAGAGAGAGGAGAAAACCAGGTCGTCCATGGAGGAGGCTCCCATGGGGCCTTGGCTGGCGATGAAATGAAGATAGATTTTTGCGCTTGTTGTTCGATGACTTAGAGAGAGAGGAGAGAGGAGAGAGGAGAGAGAGAGAGTGAAAAGCGAAAGTTCGCGGAAATGGAGAGCAGGGTCTACATGAGTAGGCTTTCTGAATAAATTAGAGAGAGAAAGACAGAGAGAGAGAGGGAGTCCAATCCAACACCCAACAGTCTGCAGTGCAGCTGGGGATGAGCCAAGAAATTGCTGGAATCTGGGTCCCACCCACCCATCATGCAATCTGCTTTCCCAACCGGTTCTCTACGATTACCTTGCTTCCGGTGTGTACTCTGACGAATCGAAATCACAAACAGAAAAATAACCCATTAGTTTTTTTTTAAATTGTTATTTTCTTAATTTTAAAAAAACTTGATCCTATCCAAAAAAACAAGAGAAAGAAAATAAATAGGAGATTTAAATTTTTTTGAAGTGAATTGCATTTTTAAAAATATTTAGGTTTTCTTAAAAAAATTATTTATTTATTAACACGTTTATTTATTTAGTGTATAAATGAGAATTATTCACATTAAAAAAGAAAGTAAATACATTATTTACATCATAAACTAATATTTACTAAAAATATTTTTAAAATCTAATATTTAGCAAAAAAATACATAAAATAAAGGATTTTACCAAAAGAAAAGTTAATTAAAAAATAAATGTACCAATACAAATTTTTTTTTTTTAAAAAAGAAAACTACATAGAACGTCTTTTTATAGGCATCTCTTATTAAAAATGCCTTTATCTTTTTAACTTTTTAAAACTGCTTTTTTATTTTATTTTTAAAATGTTAATTACACATTTTCTATTTTACTGTTATAATTCACTCTCAATGATTGAAAATCCTAATTCTCTTTCTATTCTCTCATGAGGGAGTGAGAATAGAGGATAACTTGAACCTTTAATAAAATATCAAATTTTAATAAAGGGTAGTCATATTAAATGGTGTGTTGGACAGTATTTTTAATAAATTGGGGCATTCTTAAGTTTTCTTTTTTTTTTTAATGTATACTAAAGTTTTTTTAGAATACCAATAAAAAATAATGGAGGCTTGACATGGCGTATTTTATTTAACTACTATCTAGAACTACAAAGATAGTCAAATTTTTTACCTAACTTTAAAAAAATAGTTGTGTGTGATATTTTATATTTTGTAGAATAATAAAAATGAAAATGACGCCTCAAGAAAAAAAAAATGAACATGAAAAAAATGTAATGTAGAACAATAAAAATGAAAACGACCTCTCAAGAAAAACAGAAAATGAACATAACATAATAATAAAAATGAAAATGATTCCTCAAGAAAAACAAAAAATGAACATGGCAAAAATAAAAGGTGTTTTACCTTCCAAAAAAGTAGGACATTGTAAATGTTAAGCATTTAGATATTTTGCAAATCATTATGAATAAATTCGTCCAACCGCAGTACTATTCTATTTTATTTGGAATATCTTAAATAATCTAAAGAGCAATTCTTGAAAAGGAAATAGTCATTATAGGATTAACTGGAACCGGACCTTAAGGTTAGGTACGGTAGGCAGGAGAGTTGCTGGGAAAAAGTGAGGGGCACGGGAGAACTGCAAGGGACATAGGGTAAAAGTCAAGTCAGTGTCAGGTAATGAATTGCACGAGTCAACAAGGCCAGCCTTTACTTTAAATTTTCCAATTAATTTGTTGTCATCATCTTCCCTTTGACTTCCACTGCTGCTTTCTCACGGACGACTTCCGCCTCACAAGTCACAGCTCAACTCCCACATTTTTCCACCCTTCAATGACCTTCTTGCTTTAATTGGTTTTTATTTATTGACTACTTTAAGGGTGTTTAGAACAACAATTGTAATAAAAAAAAATTATTTTAAAAATATAAAAATTTTATATTGTAATAATTTTTTATTTTTTTATTATAGTTATTGAGAGTTTTATATTATTAATTTTAATCAAAATGTCAAATATAGACAATATAAATGGTTATGTTTCAAGGGTGAGCGTTATATTTATAGGCTGTTTGGGAAATAAATGAAATAAAGTTAAAAATATTATGACATGTAAAATAAAACATTATTGAAATAATGATTTGCTATTGCAATCAAGACTGCCAAATAACCTATTAATATTACAAAAATTAACTTCCCAACCATATATATATATATATATATATATATAAACTCTTTTTGAGTCTAACAATATTATATGTTAGTTGGGGTTATGTGATTATAGTAATTAGAAGTTAAACTATTTCACAAATTTAATGAAAACCCACATTGAAGCTGTTATTGTCTTTTCTAGTCAACCTTAATAGTTTAAGTTTAAGCCACTATTTCAAATACCTAAATAAGTATGGTTTTTTATATTTTTGGATGAGATTTCTTCTTCTAGGGTTTTTTTTTTTTTTTGGTTAGGAGTTAGGGCTAATAGCAATTTTATAGTCGCGTCCCGTATGCAACAAACAATCAAATTTTAAATTTGGTTTGACTATTAGGACATTTCTAAAATGATATGTTCTAGCATTTTTGTCGTTTCATAGCTTGAAAGACTATATGGTATTCAAGTTTAATATTGAATCAATGATAAATATTTTATAGAGTGTTTGGCAAGTGAGTTATAATTTATGATTTCTAATTCAAATGGTGAAAAGTTTTTATATGTTATAGTAAAAAATAAAAAATTATTACAGTATAAAGCTCTCGCATACTACATTGTTTTTAACCAAAATTAGTTTTAACCATGGTTCTAACTCATTTTGACAAACATGTTACAAGTCATTTTGGTGTAAAGCAACTGGAATCAATTATTTCTTCCATTCCAAATGTTCTTCTTCCTCTATAAACCAATTATTATTTTTAATATAAAAAGTTAGCCTTTTAATGAATGTTCTTCAATCGTTCGTGTGTGTATTTCTCCTTTCCTTAGCAACGCTTGGGCCTTATTCAATCTAGGATGGGCCTGGCTCATATATGGGCCACTTGACCTTTTTGGACTTTGGGAGATAATTATGGGTTAACAGGACAAGTGGGTTCATCAATATTCTTTATACATTTTAATGTTTATGTATAAATATATTAATGACTATAATAATGGTATTATTTATTTTAATTTATTTTTTTTAAATAACTATAATATACGTATTTAAGATTTTAAATAGATTATGATATCATTATATTTTAAAAAAATCTCTAAAATTAAGGTATTTGTTGCTTAAATTCAAACTGGTATCTAAAATAATAATTTTAAAATTCCCTAAAAAGATGGATTTTTTATTGATAAGTTAGATTTACTGAAAAATTGAAATTAGGGCTTTGTAATTAAATTAATGATATAGTTTTACTGATAAATTAAAATCAAGGTGTTATAATTAAATTAATAACATAGTATTATTAAGTCTTTTTATGTGTCTTACTAATTATATAATTGATATAACATTAATTAATATTATGTAATGATAATGATACGCAATAACATTCATTTCTTTAGACTTCAAGTGAATGATATTTCTTTTTTTGTGATATGTAATTAAATTAATGATATAGTATTTATTAAGTCTTTTTGTACATCTTTTAGGTTATATAATTGTTATATCATTAAGTTAATGATACGTAATGATAATGATACTCAATGACACTCATTTTATTTTTTTAAGACTTCAAGTGATAATAATAATGTATCAATGTAATATGTTAAAATAATAAATATACGTGTATATTTTTTCCCTAATTTAACTATTCAAAACATAAGGAAATTTGCTATAAAAATTTTAATACATGATAATATTTAATTTATAGGGTATTTTAGGGTTCTGAATATATGAAATTTTAAAAAAGAGATATATAAGTGATATTTGCATAACGAAAACCAATATCAATTCACTCCTTAAAAAATAGACAGATTATATAATTTTTACGAAAATTATTACATGTTGTTATGCCATGTTTTTAAAAGTTATATTTGTTTATGCTATACTTAAAAAGGTTTATAGTATATTATTATTTATATTATATATTAAATTATGTAATAAATAAATATACGTGAAATTTATAAAAAAAGTAAATTTAAAAAAAAAAGGCATTTATGAAAATTCTTTGAGGTAATGCACAGCTATTCCAGTCGCCTACTGCGTGACTAATGAGCAGCCCATGGGCAACAATCAAGCGACACGGTAAAATAACAGCCAAAAAAGGACTAAATAGCACCCAAACAAAAAAAAAAAAAAAAAAAACGACAAGTGAGATGTGACAACAAAATTAAGTGGCAAAGCGACAGCGAATGAGGAAATAACCGAAAAGAAAAAATGAAACGCCAGGCGTAAACTACAGATAATAACGAAAGACTTCAAAAGATAAAAACGACAACGAGATTATCAAACGACAATAAAATCAGACAGAAAAATCAAATACGACAAGTACATCAAAGAAGGCATGACGGATGAAAAACAACATTAAACCCGCACCTTTGCTCAATCAATTGAAAATAAAAAAAAAAATAAAAAAAAAAGGTCGAGAGCAATATCGTGGGGAAAAGAAGAACAAGAAAAAGTAACGCCAGGTGTTGGAATGAGTAACTCATGCAACGTTGTAAGTCTATGGAAATTAAATAATATTGTTTATTCATTATGTCGTTTTCATCGAAAGTAAATAATATATCGTCTTTTCCCCGAACTGCCACGTTTTTTAAGAAAGATAGACTTCTTACGACACGGCGTTTTCCTTTGAGTATTGCTTTTCTTTGGATCAAAGCTGACATGTCGTTTTATATAATCAAAGAAAATTTAGTTTCTGTTTTCCACCCGAAAGACAAGCAAGATTTAGGGCATGTTTGTTTCGTGATTCGAATCATGGTTTGAATTATTTTGCTACAGTATTTTCTCTCATATGTTAATTACTTAAAAATAAAAATAACGGGCCATCTTCTTTTTGTGTAAAAAGCAAAATAATTAAATTTCTTTATCTTAACATGAGAACAGATTTTCTTTGGTTACTCTAGACGTCTTTCTTGTGAAAAAAAAAGAGGCTGTAATAAGATTGGTTTTTTCCAAACGGTCTATAAGAAAATTATTTTAATTTTTTTATAAAAAAAAAGTTATTATTGTGACATAAAAAAATAAGAACCTTTATATAAGGATAATTTATATAAAATAAGCTCTATTAAGATGATATGTGAGGCTCCCATGGTTGTTTTCATTGAGTTTTTAACCATGTTGTGATGCAACAGACTAAGGGAGACTAATTGATAAGTTAAGGTGTGATTTGGTAAAATTTTAAACTATGAGAGCACATATAGACAAGCTACATAATTCGGGACCATAACTGACATTAATGATTTGGTTTTTATTAAAACTAATCCAATATTTTCTCTTTTTTCCTTCTTCTCTTGTCACTTAATCTCAAACTTTGATAATTTGTTTCACTCAATGGGGAGTCTTAGGAATTTTTCATTTATTTTTATATATTTTGTTTTCGTATTTGATAAATATATATTCACTCAGAAGCTCATTCTTGATCCACACTACCTCAAAAAAAAAAAAAAAAATCCGTACAAACCTTTATCTAGCTGTAGTTTTCCATTTAGATTTTTTGTTTTTTTATAAAAAAAATTAGAAAATAAGTTGAAACTTAAAGCTTAAATCAAAAATATTGTAATATATGAGAACTTTATATTGTAGCATATTTTTATTTTATACTATAACATATAAAACTTTATACTGTTTAAATTAAAACAGATGGTTTCAACCAAAGATTCACTTTGTGGAGCTCGAGTATGTCTCCCACATAAATATACAACCATAGATTCACTTTATGGAGCTCGAGCATGTCTCCCACATAAATATACATACACGCTAACTAGAAAGAATACATACGGAAAAAAATCCTCCCACTTATTTTACCGAATTAATGATTTGAATTCTTCATTTATTATAATAATGAATTGGTAGTTACATCAATTTTGATAATTTCTTTTTACAATCTGGAACTATAATGTTGGAACTTTATTCAAGAAAAAAAGAAAAACTAAACTATTAATCCTTGTTTATTTTATTCAAAAGTAGTGCGAATATCTTTAATGAAGGCAAAGGTTGTGGTGTTTATCTCTACAAGTTCTTCGCCCTTTTGAGATGTAAGGCTCCTTTTTTTAAAAAAATTAACATTGTGATTTCTTTGTTCAATCATATTCAATGAAAAATAAAAAAGCCAGTCTTTCTCGTTAAAAAAAAATAAAAACAAAAATAAAAACCAAGATGGACCTACAAAGGAGCAAGGCCAAGTGGCGAACTTCAATTGGAGGGTGAAAAGCGCGTGTGAAGTTGGAGGTAGAAAATCAACACTGCAAAAGATGCAGATGAGTGACACGTTGCCATCTCTGTTCGGCGCCAGGGCTACAAAATTTCGCCGTGTCCTACTCCTCCTTCCTCTCTTCCTCTTCCTTCTGCTCCTCCTTTGCTCCCTCTTATTATTAGGGTTTCAGATTCTCTCAGTTTCTAGAGAGAGAAAGTATTTCAGTGTACGATTTGTATATTTGTGTGTGTATGTGCGGAGCTGATTGGTGCAACTTTTTCATCCCCAGATTCGAATCCTTAACACTTTCGCGAACCAGGACTAGATCGCATTACTCCGTATATTCGATCTTATCCGCCTCGTTGATTGGATTTTGGAGCTCCGACTCGAAGATTCTGAGCGATAAATCTATAGTAATGATCATTTTTTTTACTTAATTTTCTCATGAACCTGATCTAGTTCCACTTTGTCGTCCATTTTTAGTGTGTATATATAACGAATTTGATTGGTTCTTTTAGTTTTTTTATCTGATTAGTTTGCAAGAAAGCTCAAGAAATTGTCTGGAAAGTGAAGAAGGAAGTGTAGATTTTTATGTGCTGTGTGTGGGTTTTTTTATTTTTTTATTTTTTATTTTATTTTGGCTTTCAGATAAACTTAGGATCAATGTATGATTGGTAGTTTTGTTCGGTTCCAAATGTTCAATTTATTTTTAACGAGAATTTCTATTTTTGTTATTTTTACTTTCTGATCGCCAGATTCCGTCTCTTTCAAATCTCATTTGTTTTTTGAAGTCCTTGTTCTCAATTCTGAAATTGCGAGTGATAAAGTTCCACTCTTATATTTTCCTTGCGTATTTGACTGTGAAAATGATGAATTTTCATTGTTATGTGCACGGAGAGGGTAAAAATTGGATATTGAAATTTAAATCTTTGTTAGTTCCACTTTGAATATTAGTATAGGACGCTTTTTTTTTTCATAGTTTAGTAATATTTACGTGGTTGTTGTCCAGTTAATTACCCAATATCTGGGTTTGAAGGCCAGGTTGGACCAGTTAGATGGTATGCAAAAGTTGCATAAGGAATGTGATTGTTCAAGCTGGGCATATCAGAGCCTTTACGCAAAAGGCGGTGAAGTTGAGCGATACTCGGAAGAGCTTTAATGCAGGTCTCAGCTTAACGAATTGGTGGAAGCGTCAATTTAAAACGAGTTTGAGGATGATGGTTAATACAGGCGCAACGGAGAAACAGGGGCTTATTATTGATACATTGCCAGAGAAAGACGAAGAAGGAAGTGGATATTCAAGCGGAGGATGGAAAAGGTTAAATGACTTCCGCTCATATTTATTTGAATATATTTGTTTGTTTCATAGGGACATGGAGGCGGATATTATTGTACTCATTTTGTGCTGAATTTGGTGGCAAAAGCTGCTGTTTATATGTGGATGTATTGAATAATCTTGCCTCAATTGTTACATTAGATTTGGTTAATGAGATTAGGCAATTTTAAGTTATCACTAGATAGTTATATGTTTGTCTCATACATCTACGCCAGATAGTTATATGTTTGTCTCATACATCTACAGTTACTAACGAAGTTTAGTAGGATGTTTATGCATTCAATGCGGGATCTTGAATTAATGACATCAAGATCTCAATACGTTATTAGCATTCCAGACATCCATCATAGAGAGATTTTGAACTGGAGATTTTTTAACCTTTTTAGGCTCTATTTTCTCCCTCTCTTGTTTCCTTGGTCATGCTTTTCTTTCTCTTGCCCAAATCTTACAAATTAACATACTTTCCTTTGGTTTGCTATCCATTTTCACTCAAGTTTCATTTCATTATGGACTAAAGTTGTCATCTTTTCTCGTTTTGTTGACAGTGAAGATGGAAAATTGAGCTGGGGCTACTCGAGTTTCAGAGGGAAGAGAATGTCTATGGAGGATTTCTATGACATTAAAACAGCCAAGATTGATGGCCAAACGGTCTGCTTATTTGGAATATTTGATGGTTAGCTTTTACATTATTGAATCCTTTTGTCGCATGTTTCTGAGGTTCTACTTCAATAAGCCTTTCAGGATGCATTCAAAGGATAAGCTAATTATTGATACCTTCATCCTGAGGCTGATTTATTGTTGTGCAAATAGCAAAGTTGATGATGTTTTCTTGCAGGACATGGTGGATCTCGTGCTGCTGAATATTTGAAAGAGCATCTATTTGAGAATCTCATGAAGCATCCACAATTTTTGACGGACACCAAATTTGCTATTAGTATGTTCCGTTTCTTTAATGCCTTCTTTTGTGCACCAAATACTGTGAAATAGCAGAGTGATGTGATTGTGGCCTAGCCTCTGCTCGAATGCAGCATCCCACACGATTAAATGTTAAATCAAATATCTCTTTGGTTTGAATCCTGCATGAGATCCTTTTTACCGTGTGACATCAGCTTCTGTTATTCTATCTTGTAACTTAGTTAAACTTGCAGGTGAATCGTATAAGCAGACGGATTCTGATTTTTTGGATTCTGAAAAAGATACTTATTGCGATGATGGTTCTACTGCTTCGACTGCAGTCTTGGTTGGTAACCATCTATATGTTGCCAATGTTGGGGATTCTCGTACGATAATGTCAAAGGATGGGACAGGTATTGAGTAAGATATAGATTAGTGGTTCAACTGCCTAATCCAATCTATTGAATTGAAAATGAGAGCATTGAATAGATAAATGGATTTCTAAAAGCATTTTCTTACCTATTTGGCAGCAATACCTCTTTCTGAGGATCATAAACCAAATCGAAGTGATGAGAGGAAGAGAATTGAAAGCGCAGGGGGGGTGGTAACGTGGGCAGGTACATCCCCTGTATAAAAGAAGCTAATAAACCATCTCTATGTGCTTTATTGGGTTGAAAGATGTTCGTTAGTCATGGCAGTTTCCCTTTATAACTAAAGTCTCTAAACTCCACAACGGCCTGAGGTAATAAAATTAATCCTAAGGATGATTTAGTTTAGCTAACCCGTTCTCTGGTGACTAACCAATCTCAAACTTGTTCACTGTTATTTGTTGGAAGTTTCATTAATCTTTTGAACTGTTTCGGTATTTATGGCTTCCTGAGAGGTGGCAGTTAATATAGAATTTTTTAAGTTCTATTTTTGATCATTCTGTTATCATTTGTTTCCCTACTAATTAATTTGTCAAAACATGACATTATCTTGATTTTCGCACGGTTGCACAATACAAATATCTGGCTGCATGGTCAATATGTCAGGTACTTGGAGAGTAGGAGGTGTGCTAGCCATGTCTCGGGCTTTTGGCAACCGCATGCTGAAGCAATTTGTTGTTGCCGAACCGGAGATCCAGGTTATTGTCTCACTGTTCTTGTTGAAAGGAATAATGTGTTCCCTATCTGTATGACAAGTACTGCTGAATATCTTATCATGGAATGCAAATTAATTAATGCTTTTGGTACTCTTAGGATCTAGAGATAGATAAAGAATTTGAATTGCTTGTGCTTGCAAGTGATGGGCTATGGGATGTGGTACCCAATGAGGTAAGGCTGCTCCTTATCTCTCTCTTTTCTCTTCTTTTCAGCCACACGCATGTGACATGCCTGTAAGCACATATATTGACACATGTTGCGGGCTCATACGGTATTTATTACTTTCAGTCTATTTCTCTACCCTCCTTCAGGGGGAAAATGTTTATTACGACTTATATCCAATCCTCCTAAGAAACATACTTAATTCTAGCTGTACACCTGGTCATCTAGCAGCGGGTAGCCCCTGTAATTTTGCTTCCTTATTTTTTTAACCCACGTTACATTTTGAATAAATCGTCATGAACTGCAAATAGTTTGGACTGTATAGTCAGTGTCTTTAGGAAAAAGGAAAACTGAATCTATTTAAGCAAAATGATTTTAGAAATGGAGGACAAGTCAATAAATTGGTATATGGTATGTGTTGTTAGGATAAATTGTCCCCACATAATCAGGGCTTTAAGAAAGAAAAATAAGACACAAAGTGGTCTGGGTCTGGTTTTACTATGCCACACTACGGGCATTGCAATGTCAAATAACACAACGAGATATCTTTGGGGAAAATCCAGATAACTTGATTTAATTGCAACCCAAAACGGCTCTTCCATGAGACTTGCAATGAAATTTTTGGAACATTTTTATTGACATATCTATTGAGTATCTGTTCATATTTGGTGTCAGGATGCTGTTTTGCTTGCTCGCGAAGAAGAAGAAGAACCAGAGGTGGCGGCCCTAAAGTTAACGGAAGTCGCTTTCACTCGTGGCAGCGCAGACAACATAACATGCATTGTGGTAAGGTTCCACCACGACAAAGCACTTGCATCCGGTCCCCAAGACGAGTGAAAAAAAACATTTAGATGGCATGTGTAGATTTTAGAAACATATCGAGTAAATAATCAAGCTAGTCTACACCTGAAATATGGCTGATTTTCCTTTTTGAAAAGCTGTCTATTTTTTATTCTTTTGGTTGTCTCTAAATGACTGTGATCTCTTTCTTCCGGGACCCATCCCATGTGTATTTTTCATCTGTCGACCTTGTTTTAGGTGTCATTTGGTTTCTCTGTTTTAATAATAAGCTAATAAAAAGCATGAAGCGTTTCTCATTTTGTTTACTAGTTACTTGTCAGACTGCTCATTAATGTGATAGTGTTGGTTTAAGATTCTTTTTTTTTATTTTTTATTTTTATATTTTTCTCAAACTGGTATGAACTATGAACTTTCAATTATTCCCAGACAGAAAAGAAGCAAAGGATGATGATAGAACTTGTATGAACAAAAGTATAGATCAAATGAAATGGGGAAAAATTGTAAAACTTACAATCCACCAAAAAAATGGAGAAAAGAAAAATTTAAATTTGCAGTCATCAATCATTAGCTCAAAGAAGGGACCAAGCTTGATGATTTGTAGAACCTGGGTATTTTGAGCCAAAAAGTTTGCTACAGTCCTGGCTACCAGGTGACCCGTTAAAAGGAATTATTTTTACTTGGAATTGGAGGATTGCTCTCTGTTTTAGTCTCGCGACCTGAGATAAGAAAAAACTCCCATCATTATTCTTAGATCGGAAATTTGGAATCTAAATTCTCATAAAATAAATGATTACAAAATGTCCGTCGATTGTAGCTAAAGAGGATAAAGTGTAAGAGCGTTTGGGAGAAGAGGTCAAACCAATAAGTTAACCATAAAACATATAATATGTGAAGGCTTTACATTGTTTAAAGTTTAAATTAATCGATTTAAACCACTCTCAAACACCTTAACCAAAGCAAAAAAAAAAGATGGCAAGTTTAGGAAAAATATAGGGGATGATACTAATGTAGAAGTAAGGTCTCACAGTTCAACGCCAACCCTAATATGTATATGAAATACTCCAAATGAATCAGCGAGGGCTCGTAAAGGTGAGGACAAAGGTATATTTTACCTGGATCAGAATATGATTTATGGAGTGAACCAGGGGAATCTGAACCTGCAAGATTTTTTTTTTAAAATAATAAAAAGAATGATAATAAAAAAAGAAAGAAAGTAAGGAAACGGGCATTCTTAAATATCAAAGCAGAGGGGGAGTGGGGTATTGTTTATGAAGGGAGGACCTTCAAATTAAAAGAAACATGTTTCAGAAGTTGTGGAATTATTCATTTTCAATTATGCAGTTGAAGAAAATATCTGCTAAAACTCTGATCAGAGTTTTAGCTCACAAGGATTAACTGCTTCTTTAGTTCTGACCTGGCTAGTGTTGCCTACAATCAGGTGCATTAAAATCCATCGTGGTCAAAGGTAATACGTAAAGAAATTCCTCAGAGCTTCTCATACCATTTCCTGATTCTTCTGATATGTCCATATCGGCTGGTGAATTATTATTTGATGGAGTATTTCCGCTGCATGAAAGCGGTTCGGGCCTTGAAAAAAAAAAAAAAAAAATATAACCCTATTAGTAATCTCACAGATTTTGGACGGTTAAATCATGGCATAATTAAGTATACAAAATACGCGGATTTTACTTAAAATTCAACCTACAGTACCAGTGCAATAGTATTTTCTACCTTACTAAAGAATTTACCAATTTCTATTTGGAACATGAAGTTTCACCATCCATTAATAAATTTGCATGTGAAACAGTATCATAAGCATAACTCTAACAATAAATGACAGAAAAAAGCCCTAGTCTTGTTTGGTATTTCGGTTGGAACCACAACAAGGTGTGTAAATGTTTCAAATGTTACAGTTTTTAAACCAACATATTTACTTTTAATCGCTTTTGTAAAGACCCTACTATTAGAAGCTAAAACTTGAATTTCATTATGGAGAACATACAGGAAGTTTAAATTTGAAGCAGTTGACTCTGCTTGGGATATAGAACAAGCTTCTAGACGTAGTCTTTGCACATCTATCAGTTCCGATTGCATCTGCAGTAGCTGATTGAACGTCTCAATTTGCTTACAAAGGACTACACGTCTATGGTAGGCCCTGAAGAAATCTGGGTTATCCTGTTCCAACTTCTGCCATACTAAACAAAAGAACAAAAGATGCCTGTTAGGGACTTTTAACCAACTTTCTCATAAGATCTTGAGGAAGCACAGGGGACGAAAATGTCATAAAAGTTGGTGTATTACCCAAGAGAGTAACCTGAGGGTCAATCCTTGAATGAAGCCGCAGAATTTCTACCACCTCATCTCTGTTCAAGTACATGTTCACACACTTCTCGATCAGGTCCTTGACCTAATGGATTCATACTTCTTAGTCAGAAAATTTAATTCAGTTCAATTCTCAAAACCTAAGTAGTAATACTCAAACATGGATCAGAAAAAAACAGTCTAATTACCACTGCAGCCTCTTCGATGATAGGCCTTCTAGGCTCGCCTTCGTTTGTCTGAGCAGGCACGTTGTTTTGTTGGCCGCCGCCATTGTTTCCAACCTGATTTTGATTGCCCGGTATGGCTGAACCCTGCAAGCAGTTTTTCAAAGTATGCTTTTCAGATCAATTCTCAGCAACTAGACCATTATATACTCAAACATGGATCAGAAAACTGTCCTTACCATTGCAACACAAGGCTTGCCCACCTTGTTTTGTTGGCCACCACCGCTGTTTTCCACCGGATTTTGATTGCCTGCGTTGCTGAACCCCTGCAAATTTTTTTAATGCATGCCCTTTCAAATTAAATCTCAGACTACTAAAGAATAATATACTCAAACATGGATCAGAAAACCGTCTTTACCACTTCGGCACTGGGCTTGCCTTCGTTTGTGTTTGTTTTGTTGGCCGCCGTTGTTTTCAGCCCGAATCTTGAGTGCCCTTTGACCCTGCAAATTTTTTGAACGCAGACCCTTTCAAATTAGTGAAAACATGGTTATATATGTTCAGCTTTTGGTAAATGATTTAGGTTGGTATAATAAGCCTAATTACCGGCTAATGGCTTTGTTAAGTTAGCAAACAACTACCAAGAAAGAGACGACATTTAAAATCAAGATAGCAAGATTATCGTTTCTAAAATCTGAAACTTTACAAAATACAAGTACTTAAAAACTTGAAACAGATAATAGTGTTTCATTAATTTTTAAAGAAAAAATATTGTTACATTAATCTATTATTTTCTAACAGACAAATTGCAAAGATAAATGATCAAGATATGCCAAAAAACCTTTGGCCTTGTCATTGGAATTAATTTGTGTTCAAAGATTTATTTTTTTAATCCAAATCCCCTGCGATGTTTGAATTTAGATATCGACAGAACAAGTTCTTGAAACTTCGAATTTTATTTTCCTGAAAACCAATTGTAGAAACAAAGAAATATGAAAAAGAAAAGAGTCGTCCTCCAAAATAAAAACAAAAACTTTCAAAAAAAAAAAAAGATAAATAAATACAAACAACAGAGAGATTAAATAACTAGACAAACCAAAAATGAAAAGAAACACTTGTTAACACGTACACAAAAGAGGATCACAGAAGCTGAAGAAAAGAAAAAAAGCTGCACCAAAGTGACACAAAAATTTTCTTTCGAATTTTTTCTCAGAAACCAAACAATGCACCGAAGTTCAACTAACAGTTCCATAAAGAAAAAAAAAACAAAACAAAATTACTTCACGAACAAGGTATTAGCAACATGATTCAATCCTAACTCCATGAATAATTTGCCAAAAAAGAAAATCAAGAAAATAGAGAGAGAAAAAGCAAGAAAGAAGAGAGAGAACACATAATGCTCGAGAAAACAGATAAGGAAAAAGAGCAAGAAAGAAGAAAAGGACTTGATCATCGTACCGGAAAATGGATATATTGAAGATCTGCTAGGGTTTTCAGCGGGAACCAAGCAAATTGTTCTCTGTTCTCTAATGCAAGAACAAGAGAGTATGAGTCTCTCTTCTTTCTGGTTTATACTTCAATACTTCTCTCTTTAGTTACGTACATAGAAATCCTAAACCATGCACGAGCACAAATAAATGAATAAATAAATAAAAATAATAAAGAGACAAAAACGGAGATGCAAAATTTCATTATTACACTTTTTTTAAAGGGGCCAAAACTAATTCATTACAACTTGAAAAATTTCATCTATGCCAATTCAAGAAAAAGAAATATCAAATCTATGGGACACAAATATTACACTTTTTGGCCATTGGTTTTAAAATTCTTCTCTCTCTCTATTTTATTTTATTTTTTGATATGGGGAACGTTTGAAATTCCATTTTTTTCCCCCTTTGAGGAGAATAGGTTTTGAAATTTTAGTATTTATGTATATTTAGGACAAAAAGAAAAAGAGAGGTGTGTGTATATGTATGTATAGCATAATTTTACTTCACATAATTATAATTTACATTCTATATGTTTGTATATTATATTGTTAGTGTTGTTAATTCGAGCCGCCTCACCCCACCCGAAGATGAGAAGGAGAGGCCTAATAAAATGGGTCTAGAGCTAGACTGAAATTTTATATAGACACATCTCGGAAAAAATTAAAAAAGTCACTATGCCGTCAAAATTGCTTGGGGTTTTTCCTACTTTTTCTCTCCATCTCCAAACGCTAGTGAGAGATCTCTCCACAAAGGAGATCTAATCTCCAACACATTTTTGTAGCACCTCCACAATCTCCTTATGCAGAGATCTCACATTGGCCTTGCGGAGGAGATCTCCCCTTCGCCGGCATGGGTGGCGGGTGCGATTTTGCTGTGTTATTGTGGTCCGTTTTCTATTTCAGTGACTTTATAGTGATTTTTGCAAGTATTTTGTTGAAAAATTAACGACAATGCATTCGGTCGCAATTGATTATGGCATTTTTTTTATAGACACCGGATGGTATCATGGTGGATGCAATCAATTACGGGCCGATATTACTGTGAATATTGGTTAATACTTCATGGTTACATTTGATATAAAACAACATGGTATGACATTTCATTTGCATTTTTTTTCTCATTGCATACATCAGTTTGAGGCATGCATTTGTGGATTCATGTAAAATGCCCTATTTTCTCATGCAACTAGCAATCCAAGCTGCACATTTTTCGATGAAAGATTTTGAATTGTACACTTCAATTTAGAGTTAGGAGTAAAACTTTTAGACTACTAGTTAATTTAAACCAAAATACAAGGAATTGTCTCGCATAACCCATGTGTTGAGTAATTTGATTTCCCTAAATTTTTTTTTGGGAGCTAGTTAACCTTCCAAGACAATAGTAATTAGCTCCACCACTACAGCCTTTAGTACAAGCTATAGTTCATATAATCATGCGTGTGTCGATATACAAACTTATAATATAATAATGCTTGAAAATATTAGTGTTGGATGTTGGAACATTTGTGAACAAGTTTAGTGGATGATCTAACAATAGGGAAGTACTGTATTTGTGCATTTCCATCTCAATAACCTTGCGCTCAACGTGATGTTTGACAACGTCAACATCAGAAAAAGAGAAAATTTCATGTTAAGTCACTTTTTTTAAAAAGTGTTTATTCAAAGTATATTTAAAAAAAATATACTACACTACTATTTATATTACATGTTGAAATTATGTCATACTTAGACATGTATAACGCTTACAAAAATCAAGTTTCGAAAAGATAATATCTGTGAAAATCCCGCCTCAGAAAATTCCCATTTTGCATTAATTTCCACAATGTAATAATACTAATATCTTCCATTTCTACACCAAGGAAATGACCAAATTTCTACATTAAAGAAGCACACGAGCAAATGACCAAATATTTGTACAAGCAAATCTTGGCTGTCCTCTATTATGGCACTAACACGTCCGAAGTAGAAGGCATTTATATATGCTTTCATAACTCATAATAACCAAGGAACATAGATCTACTTTTTTGTTTCCCCCTTTATTTTACTATTCTTGATACACATTAGCTTTTGAAAATCCTTTTTTGAAATTCCGCTTAATTTTGAAAACTTTAATGGATAAACTATTTTGACTGTCGGTTTCCATGGAGCACAAAAAAAAAAAAAAGGAAACAAAAATTTTCACCTTCATGTTAAACTAAACTTGTACATTACTTCAAGGAAAAGTAATACTCTTACAACTTTTTTTTTTTTTTTTTGAGAAACTCTTACACGTATTTTTAATAAAACAAAAAAAGACTTATATATATATATATATATAAGGCTTTTTTTTTTCAACTCTGAATGTACAGTTTTACACTTAATAAAACCCATAATGTTATTTATAATCTATTTATGGCCTTGCTTTTCTTGTGTTATTTTTCTCACGACTGAATCTAAACCTTTGTTAGGTAATACATGCTTGTCCGGGCATGGACCAGTTGGTCTTCTTCAAATTGTTGATTAGAGGTTTAGATCCAAATTTTTAATGCTACAACATTTTGTAAATTATATATATATATATAAGTTTATAATATAATTCACACGTGACAAGAAAATAAAGGCTTTCGTTGTATATAGATTGAATAATACTATGTTATTTAACTAAACAAGACCATAGGGGAGAAACAAAAAGAAAGAAATAGATAAGAGAGTATATATATAAATACACAAAAGCAAAAGATGCAAAGGCCTTCCTAAAGTAATTCAATTTGCATTATTCTGTCACCATGTCACAAAGTGGAATGACACTTCAAAAGATTCCAAGATATATATATATATATATTTTTGTATATATGCGTATGTACTCAATATTTCTATATTTTACTTGTATGTAACCGTATAAATAATTTTAAGCACCAATTTATAAATTTTGTTTCTTTTGTTTTGAGAGAGATAAATGTGAATGGTTGTATTTTTTTTAGAATAATAAATGTAAAAGCTTAAATTAAACGTGATAATTGGAAAATTTATAAAATATCTGTAATATTGTTATAATTTTGTTAAGCTCAGTCCTTAGATCTGAACCCACGGTGTCATGTTAAGCTAAACTTTGAGTTTGCAATTATAAATTATTTTTCAACTGGCATTCAATAATAATTAACCCACTGTTTTTAGACGTTTAATTATTAAGTTTGGTACAAGTTGTCATGCAAGTAGAAGCATATACAAATACGTATATTTCACATTAAAAAATTCACCAAAATTATTCTGGACAGTATATGAGTTAAAAGTTAACCATGGTTAAGCATTTGGGGTTGGAAGCCATTATAAAAAAAAATAAATAAAAAAAAAGGCACATTAGGGTTAGCCAAAAAATGAGTTAAATATTAACCCAAGGTATGGTTTGTTATTTTCATTATTTATATTATAATTATACATTTTATTATTTATTAATTTTTTTTTCCAGTATTTGGGGGTGCCTTTGAGAATTCTCCCAAGTTCCTCAGGGCTGTTTTGACAAATGGTTATTGTTTGTACCGGGTGGTGATGGTCCTCTCAGATTCAAAATTCTTGTTCAAGTCAGCCACTTTTTTCTTCTCTCTCATGGGTAATTTTCTAATTTTTATTTCAATTTTCGTTTTCCTCGTTTTGGAAAATTTTGTTATTTTCTCCAAAGTAGTGTATGTTTTTCGTGAGACTCGGGAAATCTAGGGTTTCGATTTGCAAGTCTTTTGAAGTCTCGAGAAATTTCGCGGAATTTCGACCGTTGAGCTTCCCGTTTTGCGAATCAATGGCGAGCTTCTGGTTTTTTTTTTTTTTTGAACTTTGAGGTCGTTCGAGTTGGTGAATTCGAATTTTTTCTGTCCCCTGTGTTCGAAGAAAAGAGAAAAAATTGGGGTTCGATTTGCTACATTTTGTGGGCATGTTATGCTTGATGTTTTCTCTTACTTATTTGTTATGATTTCGAGGTTATTCTAGAGTTATGTCGTAGCTCAGATTTGGACAGAGTGTAGATTCAGAATTTGTGCGTGACACTGTTACAATGCTGTGATTTTTTATGGGTTTGACATTTAGATTAGGATAATTCAAACATGCAAGGAAAGTGGTTTTTAGTGTCTTTTTTTTATTTTGATTTTGATTCTTCATGTAGTTATTTGGATATTGTAATTTTGTTTGAATTTTGGATTTTTTGAATTCAAATTTTGCTTTTGAAGGTTGGTTTTTCTACGCATTGGGATTGTTGATCTACTGATATAATTAGAACGAGAATAAGATTGTTGATGGGTTGCTGAAGGTGAAATTGTTTATAGAGTTTGGATTATGGCAAACGAGAAAGTCGATGAGTTTAGAGATTTGTAATTCTGTGGGTCAAAAGCTTTTTATACTTCTCTTATTAGTAGACATTGAGGAAGAACATTGCTATTGTTATATTTGGAAGTCCGCATTTTTTTTTTAGGATTTAGAAGCTCAGGCTAAGATATTGTGGCATGAGGTTTGACGTGAAGCTCATCTTCTTTCCTTATCAATGGAAGTATATGTTTCTCATTGAAAAATAGTCGATATCATCTTTCTTAACCTAATTTTCTTAATATACTTCACCATATTCTAGATGTTTCGTAGTTGACGGGTTTATCCTCTCCCCGCCTTCTTTCTGGATCAGGTATTTGTCCTTTGAAGATTGACCTATTTTTCAGAGAGCATTAGAGCCTCAGGTTCTAGAATCTGATACATTGCTTGACCTATTGCTAATCCTCATCGTAGCTGGCTGAAAGAAAGATATAGAGACGCTTTGGTAAATTATGGAGTGCAACAAAGATGAGGCAGCCAGGGCTAAGGAGATTGCTGAGAGGAAATTCAGTGAAGGAAATTATATCAGTGCTAAGAAGTTTGCATTGAAGGCTCAAAATTTGTACTCTGCGCTTGAGGGTCTGCCCCAAATGTTAACAACACTTGAAGTATACATCTCTGCTGAAAATAAAGTTAGTGGGGAAGCAGATTGGTATGGCATACTTGGTGTGAAGCCCGTGGACGATGATGACACAATTAGGAAACAATATAGAAAGTTGGCTCTTATGCTTCATCCTGATAAAAACAAGTCTATTGGCGCAGAGGGTGCATTTAAGTTGGTTTCGGAAGCCTGGAGTTTGTTATCGGACAAAGCTAAGCGACTAGCATACAATCAGAAGAGGAATTTGAGAGGATTTCAACAGAAAGTTCCAACCAACGCTGGGGGTCAATCGGCAGCACCCAATTCCAATGGATTTCAACAGTTCACGAACAATGGAACTTCAAATGCAAGGACTCAACAAATTAAAACACGGCCGGGTTTCGCCACAGTCCCTTCTGTTAAGAAGGCAGATACTTTTTGGACTATTTGCAACAGATGCAAGACTCATTATGAGTATCTCAGGATTTATCTCAATCACACTCTTCTCTGCCCCAATTGCCATGAGGCTTTTATGGCTATAGAGAGGGATCCACCTGCTACTGCTTTTAAGCAATCAAATTGGCCTTCCCGCCAATCACATCAGAGAAAGAGCCATTCTTCTACAAGTAACAACCAGTTTAGTTCTGGGGAAAAACTTTCAGGTGCTCAAGATGCGGCAGCTGGGGTGTCTAGCGCTGCTAATTCGGTCAACAGAACAAACTTCCAGTGGGGTCCTTTTTCGAGAACAACTGGTGACCATAACACAATTCCAACATCCTCCGCTGTTCTTCAAGCTGCAAGTGTGGTTCAGCAAGCAAGTGAGAAGGTTAAAAGAGAGCGAGAGGAACGACAATCAGCTGCTGAATGGGAGAGGAGTCACCTCTTTAAGGGGACGGGTAATCCTTCATCTCAAGTAGACAGACCAGTGAAAAGGAGAAACGCGGAAAACAATTATCTGAATGGTTATAGAGGCTACGTGGCTAATGAAATGGCCATGGGAAATGGAGGTGCTGGTGCAGGAGGTGTATTTGAATTTAGAAAAGGAAATTCTGAATCAAATAGGTTCTTTGGTAGCTCTGGTACTTACTTTAAGCCCAACAGTGTGAGAGAGTTATCATACCCTGAGCTTAAAAATATGCTGATAGATAAGGCAAGAAGTACAATTCGCAGGAAGCTTGAGGAGTGGAGATCCTTGAGTTCAAAAGGGGGGGTAGGGAAGGAAAAAGAGAGGGAGAAAGATAAAGCGAACAAGAAGCAGAAGAGGGTGGTGAAAGGTGAAAAAGAGAATCCGAGAAACAGTAAGTCTTCTAGTATTGATATGAAGTCTGTTGCTGATGATACATATAAAGAGGGGGAGGTCTCACCTATGTCAATCAATGTTCCGGATCCTGATTTCCATAATTTTGACTTGGACAGAACTGAAAGTTCATTTGGAGATGATCAAGTTTGGGCTGCATACGACAATGATGATGGGATGCCTCGCTTTTATGCTCGAGTTCACAAGGTTATCTCTTTGAAGCCGTTTAAGATGCGGATCAGTTGGCTTAACTCAAGAAGCAATAGTGAATTGGGTCCAATAGACTGGATAGGTTCTGGTTTTACCAAAACATGTGGGGACTTCAGAACTGGAAGACACGAAACTACAGGAACATTAAATGCTTTCTCGCACAAAGTCAGTTGGGCAAAAGGCATGCGTGGGGTGATTCGGATATATCCTGAAAAGGGGCAAGTTTGGGCTGTATATAAGAACTGGTCGCCTGACTGGAATGAGCAAACTCCAGATGAAGTTATACATAAATATGAGATGGTGGAAGTGCTGGACAATTTTAACGAGGAACAAGGTGTTTCTGTTGCTCCTCTAATTAAGGTTGATGGTTTCAGGACAGTGTTTCGTATGCGCTCAGATGCCAAAGAGGTCAGGAGAATTCCTAAAGAAGAGTTGTTCCGGTTTTCGCATCAGGTCCCTTATTACTTGCTTACAGGCGAAGAAGCCCACAACGCTCCAAAAGGTTGTCGCGAGTTAGATCCAGCAGCTACGCCTTTGGAACTCATTCAGGTGACAGCAGAAGCTAACGAAGCTGCAGCAAAGGAGAATGGCGGAAAAGTAGCAGCAGACCAAATGCCTCAAAGCAGAGAAGCAGATGAAGTGATGGAGATCACTTCGAAAGCCGAGGAAAAGGAGGTAACAGAAAATGGCAAACCGTTCAAGGATGACGATGATAGATAGTGATGCATGACTGAGGTAGCCAGAGAACTTTGAACTTTGATGAGTTTAATGCTTAGCAGGAAACAAACAATTTAGGGCGCAAATATCATTGAAGAAGGTTGACTGATTTAAGTGGATTTTTGATTATTTTGAGCCTAACCAAGTGTACATAATGCTTCTTCTTGCCTTCATTGCTTAGAAATGATCCAGTGCTTTTGGGTTTTGTGGATGTATAATGCTGGGGATTGTTTAAATTGAAGTAGAGAAAAGAAAAGTCATGCATGGCTATACTGACGGTAATTTTGTGTCTTTTTTTTTTTTTTTTTGAAGATGAAGGGTATAGGGTTAATGGCTGTTACTTGGCTTTAGTGTATTGCTTCCTGTCTACTGGGATTGGATTCCCTTTGAATCAATTCAAGAACTTTGTTTTCACCATATCAGATTGCTTTTTTGGTTTCTTCATAACTTTGTAAGAACAATGAATTTCTTTTTCATGGGCCTTTCTGTTGATCTTGAAATTTCCATTTCTTTAGGTCATTCCATGATTATCTATGTAAAGTAAATCAGGCTTAATACTGTTTATTTAGACTAGCTATTCATCTATATCATTTGTTATTGTCTAAGTTAGATAAATTCCAGCCATACAAATGAAATTAATAAAATTTTGAGAAAATTACATGTTATATCATCCTTTTAAAAGCTGTGTTATTTATACAATACTTGAAAAAGTTTTTTTATCACACTATTATTATGTTACATGTTGTGTGATAAATGAATAAATCTAATGTATAAATCATGAAATATAGGATTTATGAAAATTTTCTTAAAATCTTTTGACACCAGCTCGGCGGATTTCTCTGACAGTCGTATGTCCAGAAGACTCGAATCGACGCCATTTTGTATGTTTTTGGCCCGTATTCTATGTGAAAAGGCCTTATAAGTTGCACACACGGGGCCCAATATAGCGTCGTCTGCATAAAATTAAGTAAAAATTACAAAATCTTACTCTTTTTTAAGAGGTGATTCAAAATTTATATTCTTTTTACAAATATCACTTATATATATATATATTTTTAAATCACATATATCAAGAATTCAAAGTACCCTTTAAATAGAATTTATCATATATTTAGTCTTTTTCTAATAAATCTCTATATTTTTTTATAATTGAGTCATGAGAAAAAAAAAAAGCTTGATATATTATAAAATAAGATACATTTAATTAATTACAATATAACTTAAACAAAAAAAATTATTAATATCATTAAATTATTTACAATAAATTTAAAAAAAGCAATAAAAATAAATATCATTAACTTAATGTAATTTTGTTTACATTATCAATCCATAACGTGAGCACGACTTAAATAGGAAATATCATTATCAGTTGAAGTCTTAAAAAATAAATGTTATTAAATATCATTATCATTATGTGTCATTAACTTAATAATATATCAATTATATAGTTTGTAAGACATACAAAGAGACTTAATAAATACTAAATCATTACCGATGTAGAAAACAATCAATGAAAAATAAATAAGCACTGTTTTTAATCGATTTATTAAATATCATTATCATTATGTGTCATTAACTTAATGATATATCAATTATATAGTTTGTAAGACATACAAGAGACTTAATAAATACTAAATCATTACCGATGTAGAAAACAATCGATGAAAATAAATAAACACTGTTTTTAATCATGTTTTTAAATATCAATTTGTTTATATTATCAATCATAACGTTAGTATATTCTAAATAAGAAGTATCATTATCACATGAAGTATTAAAAAATGAATGTCATTAAGTATCATTATCGTTATATATCTTAACTTAATGATGTGTCAATTATATAATATGTAAGACACACAAAAAGACTTAATAAATCCTACAGGTTCGTTTAGTACTCGAGTTCGAAATTGTGTAATTTAGACTTTACGATTTGAACTATGAGTTCTAAATTGTGCATTTGAAACGGTGGTTTTAAACTGACATTTAAAATGTAAAGGTTTAAAACGCGAGTAAAACATCACATCAAATTTAAAACAAGAACTGGTGCTTGAAAAATAACGGTTTATAAAATAAAAGTGAAAGTGAGAATGGTTTTTACTGTAGAAAATGATTCAAACCATGTAAACTTAAGGGCATAAAGTTTAGATTTTGTTGGTTAAAACTGCCTCTATGGTTTGAACTAACCTCAGTTATTACTCTACGAAACTCCAGTTTAAACCATTTTCATGGTTTGAACTACTCTAAACCAATGTACCAAACGCCATTTGTATCATTAATCTAATTACATATCACAAAAACAAAAAAAAACTCAAAATAATACTAATATAGAATATAACTGATGAAAAATAAATACGTGTAGACGTTGGATCTACAATCAATATAAAATATGTTATTCCAGGTTAATACGTTCTTTAAATTGATTTGGGCCCTCAAAACACTGTATTTGGATTTGTTAACTTCAAAGGAAACTAGCTAGACTAATTACAATAAACAATTAACAAATTGAATCCAAAAGAAATGAAATAGCGCTGAAGAAATCAAAGAAGCCACACGTGGATTTTTATAGTGGTTCATTCTATAAAGAGAGCTACGTCCACTGTTCTTAACTATGTAGAAATTTAGAAGGTACAGATTACAAGGATGAAAATGAATAGAAATTTTGGCAGAGCTTCTGTATGTTGTTCTTCTTTCATCTATACATTGAAGATGGTATCTCTTTATATAGAGGATAGAGAAGAATCATGGCTTCCAACCAACTAGCAGAGTAGGGTGATAATGCTGGAGGACAGCTGTAATAGTGGGACAAGTGTCAACCTGTGATAAGCTGCAAAAATCATGGCCATACGTGCTTTTAACTATCAGTTCATGCCAATCGATTCCATCAAATGAACACTTAGGAAACAAATCTAAACTCAAGCCTGCAATAGGAGAATGTTATCCAAAACTACATATCGATTCTATATGGGATCAAATTGATTGATCCTATCGAAGCCTTCTGTTTACATTATTAAATACTTCTCATGTTTAATAGCTGAGTCAATTGGCTCTGTTCGACTCACTCCAATCGCAGCAACAAACTGACATTTTTGGGCCTTTAGGCAATTTGGGTCTAACCAAATTTACCTCAACAGTTAGCCCCCCCACTCCTTAGTTGATATAGTTGACTATAGGAGTGGTCAAATCTCAAGCTTTAGTTCGACAACACGTCATCCTGATCAAAATCTCGCATTCTTACTAGCACCATCACCCTTCCTCGGTAATCATGATACTTAACTACCCATAAACCCGTGTCACAATATGATTGGAAGGCTCCCAAAATATCTCTGTAGCATTGATGTATGCGCCTGATTCAAAAGGACATCACCTTGGTTTTGACCAGAAACTTAAAAAGACGCAAAATTTTAGCCTTGGATCAACTTGTCCTAAATCGATCTCAGCCATTGATTAGACTTCTTCAGACAGTATATAAAACACATTCTCTCTTTTCTTCTTCCATTTTACTTCACCTTTTTGAACCCAAGGTGATTTTCCTCTGTTTTCTCAGGCTTTCCTATAATTCTCAAGCAAGATTCTTCTCTTTTCTATTGATTTTATTGCAATTTTCTTTCTATAAGTCTGTTTCTCTTTTGATTTCAAACATTTTAGTGCCATTTTCAACTCTTTTTCTGAGAAAGTCCATGATATCTCGTCTGTTTGGCTCTCTTCGGTTTAGAATCTTTAGGAGCACTTTCAGATTCTTCAGATTTTATGAACTTTCAACCTTTAGATCTTCGAAACCCTAGATTTCCATCTAAGAATCATTTTCTACAAAGATGTTGAAAGCTATTGATGTTAATTCAAGTTTGAGCAGTGGTGAAGATCCTTGGTCCAGTAGCAACGATAGAGAGATCGATGAATAGATTAAGGAACAATCCCAAAATCAAATTGAGCTCCAGAGTTGACGGCGCTGGGACCAACAGAGAGGCAACCAACCCAACACGAAAGAGAAATAGGCCCGTGGGACCTTTAACTCTAATCGAGCAAATCGAAGTACTTGAAAAGAGGAAATACATCTCCCCAACAAAAGGAGTATTGTTCTTTTTAAAAATCCAAAGTCGATTTTAACTGAGGGGGATTTATTAATAGTCATATTGAAATCAGAATTCCATCTCAATTGACATCCGACTGCCCTATCCAGAGGACGCGCTGACATGCAAACAATAGCTGGTTTTGCGCATATACAAAGTGGTTCGAGCTCGACTTCGATCGCCAATCCTAGAATTCATGCTAGAGATTGTTAATCACTACGATATCTCCATGACTCAACTTATGCCAAATAGGGTACGGCTATTAATCGCCCTCATGATACTTATCGAAGAAGCTGATATATACGACTCTTCTGATGCTACTACCTAAAGCCACACAACAAGAACAGAGGTCGCTTCTACTTTGTATATCGGCAATCAAAGCAACTTATTTTAAACGCGAATAGACTTAGAAAGAGAAATATTTCTTTATGTCGATAAACCATGAGTCGGTCGAGCTAACTACTCTGATTCCTCTTTCCTTTCACGTTGCCACATTGGTAAGCCAACACTCCATATTTATTTCAAGCAGTAATTCCAACTAATCCTTAACATTGTTTTTTTGCAGATTATGAGCTAAACCATCTAGCCCCTATTGGAGAGAGGTTTCATGCAAGGCTCAAAGCTTTGCTCGCTTTGAAAGGACGAACCTGGACTGAAATTTCACACCCTGCTCGACTTAAGAAGTCATCTATTTGGAAAAGTTTCAAAGAAATCCCGATAGGTATTCCTATTGTTTTTCAAATGAGTCGATTGGGTCTTTGTATGCCGTGATGCACTTCAACGGCTCTACTATCCGTCAAAATTCATTACTCATTTATCTGACGAAGATGCTCTTCTCATAGACGTCGCGTTATCAGCCATGATGTTCACGTTACTCTCACTTGATGAAGCTAGAAAGAGAAGGGTTACCAAGAATGCTGCAACTAAAAAGAAAGAGAAGGCGCCCGTGAATCTTTTGTCTGAGAGAAGTCGACTCAACCAGTCGATACTTTCGATTTCCCTCCGCCATCTCCATTCGACATTCAGCCCCCAGTGTTGAAGAAAAGGAATGGGGCGGAGCCTTCTGCTCTAGTCGAAGACATCAAGCGAGGGTTGCTGATAAAATCCTTGACGTCCCAGAAAATGTCAACATCCTTCAGGACAAGGAGGCGGCGTTAAGAGCGGCAAAGAGTTTAACTTCTCACTAGACAAAGACACTTTCAGTGGGAAGTCATTGTCCTAGTTGTATAACGAATTGGCTGTGGCCTTGGGACAGACAAGGCATAAAATATTTGTCTTAAAATTATAAACTAAATTTACTTCATTGATGTACTGAGCCTTTCTATTATGGAGGCCCTTCAGCTCCATAATATCTTTGCGAACAAGCTGCTTACAGGTACGAGGAATTAGTTCTAAGAATCAAGAAGCTTGAAGAAAAACTTGGAAAGGCCAAGTCGAGAGGGACAACAAGAAGAGAGAACTGAATGATGTCATCGGTGCTTTGACATGGTCGAATGAAAAGGTCCTCAATTTGGGCAGTAGACTTCGTCTAGATGAGGAGAAGGTTGCCAATTTAAACTAATGCGATGAAGGTGAGGACCGAGAGATCAAAGAGATCAAGGA